>BJKM01000972.1:0-139994 GCA_015082035.1 Chaenogobius annularis | reverse complement strand
GGGAAAACCAACAGTTGACGCACACGGTGCAAACTGTGCATAATCTACAAGCGAGTCCAGAGAGACCTTGCTGTCCTGACCTTTCATTGCAGAGTTCTTTGCCGTCAAGCTCATAAACAGCATCTTCAGCGTCCCTGGGGTCATCGAATTCCTAAATCAAAACAAAAGCATGTCATTTGCTTGCATCATTTTGTCTTTCTGAGCTCTCAAATGCAAACCTACTTACAACTGCATGACACCATTTTCAAGATGTGATTATTTATGGCACATTATCAGATTAGGTCTGCTCGTAAGGAGAACAACAGTTTAGAATCGAATGCCCATCTAAAGTCAAGGCGAGGGGACAGCATATCTATGTTTTAGGTTGTTTTAGTAGTCTACGAGTCAAACTATCATCTCTATAGTACATTGAGAAACAGAATTTAAGTGCAATAGTGCGACTAAAGGCTTCTAGATATGAAAACATTACGAATATAGTGTATTATTGAGGGGAAAGCAATTCGATCTAAAAAATAACGCTGCAGTCTTTGTTATAAAAAGCTGTATAGTTGATGTCGCTCCGTCAGAACTCCCTTGTTATAAAATGACAATAACAAAAGAGTTAGTCGTTGCAGCAGCGCTTACCACGAACCCGAAGCCTCTCTTCAAGTCGATGTCCCGGATGCGCCCGTATCCTTTGAAGAACCGCTCCACGTCCTTCTCTCGGGCCGAAGGGCTCAAGCGCCCGATGAAAATACGACATCCGCTCATGTTCCGTCTGTGGAGGGTTCACACGCACACACAAGACTGAGAATCGAACCTACTCGTGATATTTGACACACAATTCGTGCAGTCCAAAGCAGGGTAGGAGTTCCCTGGTGAGGTGAGGCCTAGCAACGCCACGCTCTCCCCAGAACGTGGCGTTGTTTGCGCTGCACAAGCTCAATCCACCTTTCACTGACGAAACTAGCTGCTCAACGCGGCATAAAGGTGAATATGCGTACAAAGAGTCTGCATTACCTGTAGATAGTCTCGTGTCACTTGGCAGGGTCCTTGGGCAGCGTCTGTCGATAGTGGTCGCAGAGAAGTGAATGAAAACAAAATGGAGCCGTTTGTTCTCAGTGAGGGGCGGGGGAAGGGCACGGAAACAGCGCGACAGCCGGAAAACCCCGAGTGGTGTTCGGAAAGTGTCTCCGAAGATGACGTAGCAGATAGGGTTTGGAGCAGTGCATTATTCAACCGCCAGGTGTCACCCAAATATTGTAATATAGTTTCCCGAGGCGAGATTTTTTTTTTATGATTATCTTTCTCTTATCTCCAGATTCTACTGTCTTTTCAGTCTTTAAATCAATTATTATTTATTGTTCAAGTTAATACATTATTTCCAACAGAAACAGAAAGTGTCATTTTATTTATCCAAGTAATTAAAAGAAATATCTCTCCATGTATGTTTATATATACACATACACACATCTATGCATTTATGTTGTAACTCTATATATATATTTTTCAATAATATATATAATAAATAAATAAAATAAAATAAGACAAAACAGACACATCTCACATCCAAAAGAAAGCTTTAATTAGAAAGTTATATACACACTGTAAAATTAAATTAAACTTTATACAAATATTAAATTACTATTTTCACACCCACTGCCATGTACAGAGGAGAAAAACAAGGGAAAGCATTAAACCAAATGTGTACTTTTTTTAACCTGTAAATGCCAGAGAAGCAACACTGTACAACAGTGCTTAAAACGCAAGGTCATCTATAGTTTTTCTTCTTTTTCGTCCCACAACTTTTGAATGCCTCGCCGCAAAAGAGAAGCAAAGAAACATGATAGGGTAATCGTCATGTTTTCTTTTTAAATCAATGTCGAAAAAGAACTGGGCTTGTAATAAACAGGGTTGAACCTCCTTTCAGTCCACAAAAAGCAAAAGTAAGATGATAAATACACAAGACAATTTTATGCATAGAATAGAAATAAGAATAAAGTAAGGCCTTTGGGAAAACAGCAACCGATGTGGAGGCTTTTGAGTATACACAAAAAACAAAATAAATGTACAAGTCTAAGGCAACAGTCTTTTTTTTACATGAATCAAATATATATCTGGCTGACGATGAACGGATGAGTTTTGGGAAGGTAAACCCTTTCAGCTTAATACCAAAAGCTGGAAATAAATATAAAATTTATGACAATTTTAATAAAAAACCCAAACAGTGATTCTCTCTTGCACTTGGCATCCGGGAGGGGAAAAAGCCTTCACTGCAACCAGCTGCAGTTTTGGTAAATATAATGCACAAATGTGGAGTAGTGTAGAGGCGCGTATTCTCCTGCTAATAAGACTATGTGAGTGAGTCTGCATGAGTAATAGACCATTGCCTGTCGAGACAAAGATGCTGTTCATGTGACTTACTTAACGCTTGAAGGGTTGTTTTTTTTCCCTGTGGTGCAAAAACATGGCACACCGTGAGCCTGGATAAAGAACGGGCAAAATCAGAAAAATGGCTGTAGCAAAGCCAAGCGCACTGTTCGTTTCACGTCTCCTGCCGCACAAAAGATAGAGACACACACATTACATACACCCCAAACTCTCAGACAGCAATAAATACAGAAGGAAAACCAGCACAAATGTGGTTGAATTATTGATGATAGGTGCAGTGTGGTCAGAGAGGGGCCAAAATCTACGGATGTAACACGATGGCGACTGCTTAAAAATGAAGGGGTGTTTGGAGTCGCATCCCGTTTGTAGCTTGTCAATAATCCACACGCACACACAGGTAGGTAGGAAAAGACATGAGAACCAGGGAAAGACAGAGGCATCATGCTTCATTCAGACTGGGCTTTCTGGTTTGTGACAGGAAAAGAAATGAAAGAAAACATGCAGCATTCACCAAGAGGGCCGCGAAACCCAGCTGTCACTCAAGACGCTTTCAAGTACACTGGGAAGACAATTTGGATCTGAGGGGGTGGTCTTCACACGCTTTCTTAGTCCGGGGCTATACCTGACAGGGGTTTGTGTGTCTCAATTACTACAGCCCGCTCCAGCAGAACCTTAGTGGAACAATGGAGAAGTACAATCTTGACTCACGATTGTTTTATACAGGAGCTTTTAGGGTTGATCCATGGATGGTCCAGCGGTGTGTGTGTGGTGCAGCGAGGAAGTGTCGAGGCGTTTGGCGTTGCTCTGAACAAAGCGATGGCAGAGGAGCTGCAGGGGAATGGGCCTGTGTACAGTCTTTAGTCTTTAGAGCCACAGTCATGCTCATGCTTCCTTCAGCAGAGGAATATCTGTAACACACAACATCACATCAGCTCACAAGACACAGAGTAAGAACAGTGTGGAGGCTGGGAGGAGGCCGTACCATCAGAGAAGTCGTCTGTGGAGGTGACAGACAGTAAACTATGCAGGTCGCTGCTCTCAGAGTCTCTGCGCAGTGGGATGGGGGCGGCACAGGCCCCCCGTGGGTGCTCTCTGGCCCAGGACGAAGAGGGAGCTTGGTGCACCAGCACAGTCTCTGCGTGGCGACTGTGGTGGGATGAGTATGAGGACGAAGAGGTGGAGGGGAGGCAGTAGTCAAAGTCTGTGTGCGGGGGCGAGCCCCCAGTGGCCCCCTGAGGCAGGCCCTCTGACAGCACGATGGGCACTCGGGCCTCTGGAGCGGAGGGCGGAGGAGAGGGAGGGGGGGCTCCTTCTGTGGAGTTCCCATACACCGCCTCTTCATACGAGGGCAGAGCCACCTGAACGCCCTCCACCATGATGGAGCCGGACTGACCCGACACGCCCTGCTCTCTCCTGCAACAGAGGGAGGTTAGAGGTGAAACTGTGACCACAGGCCCCAGAACACTGCGGAACACTGCGGAACACTGCGGAACACTGCTCTGTCCTGTTCGCACCAGGGACTACACATGTACTTTCACTTCCATACTTCTTTGGTATTGTTCCTCACAAAACCGGCTCAGCTCATGTGAATCTCAGCTGACTTTGGAGAATGATTACAGGTGGAAAATAACTATGTGGCTCATACATTCTATCACCGTGTGGATCAGGTATCGCATTAATCAGAGGGTGACCTGTTTTTATTGTCTTCAAGGTGTGGCAACAATTCAGACATTATAGATTGTCTTCAACATTGAAAACTGATGATACTTTGTAAGAGAATCCAACTTTGCGTTATTTAGATCTTGTCTAATTGCAACTTTACATGTTTTAATTGTCCCACATTACAAAATAAACTGTACTTTAATGACAGGATCAACAAATCAAGTATGGTTTATTTCTTAAAGTCAGTTTACCTGCTATGGTGAAAAGACTTGAGTTTTGGCTGAACCAGAACAAAGAGCACTACTAAAAGCAAGATGAGCGCCACAGAGCTGGCTGTGGACGCCACAATGGACAGAGCTGGTATTCCCAGAGGAGAAGACGGCTCTTTATCTGAAACACAGAGCACAGCGAGGCATTAGATACATGACTTTAGAAAGAGAAAAACAAGCATCCGGTAGAATTTGGTAGAATTTGCAGCTGTAGATTCAACATGTTTTGACCTGGTTTATGGTTAATATCTCGGTCATGGGTGGTGGTACTCCTCTGACACAACCTATTTTAAAAACCCCACATCCAAAAGTGGCATTTTATTTTGGGACGTTTCTTTACAAAATGAGCCCAAATATCATTATTGGCCACTGCCCTGCTGGATTTTGAACTTCAAGTTTTAGAATGCGATGCAAATGAGGCACTTGACATAAGACTTTATCCCAAAGAAGCCATCTTCAAACACTACGACCCATTTCATTATTTTCCCATACACACTCAGAGGACACGTACCTTGCGTGAGCCGACAGCTGACCTGCATGGGCGCGTCCCACTCCCCGTTCTGGCAGGTGAGGAACTTGTAGTCCCCCTTCAGCGCGTATCCCTCGTCGCAGAAGTACTCGATCACCGTTTTGTGTGTGAGCCGGTGGCAGGGCGACGGGTGGCAGCGGTACCCTCCGTTCTCCGGCTCGGTGGGAGGCAGACACACTGGAGAGAGAGACAGGGTTTCAAAATGGCTCCGACGCCGTAAATACATATGGGCGGTGTGCAAGGGGGAGGCAACTAATAGGACTGATCACAACCAATCCATTACAGAAATAAACGTAATCTAACTAGTTTAAATAAACGAGGACAATGCAGAGATGTCAGAACATGCTTGAGCTGAGAGAAGAGGTTTAATCTGGTTTCGTTGGGGGATTTCGTACTGCAAAAATTGTCTGTGCTAAAAGTAGTTTCTTAAGTGTTTCTTGCTTGAACGTGTAAATTGTGTACGTTTCCCCATTTGCCCCAGGTCATCCTTGAAAAGGAGGTTTCGATCTCGATGGGTTTTTTTGCTGGTTAAATAAAAGTTTATAATAATTATCAAACAAGAAATTTCCAGAAGCTTCAATCCAGCTTAAATAGCGTAAATATTCAAGGCCAAATTTGAATAAATAACCTGCGGATAGTTAGTCTCAGCTCTCGTTGTGCAGTTACAATGATCATGATATTATGGTAGAATCCAAAAGAGAACGATTCACCAGGACAACCTTACACTGACGTCCATGTGTAGAAACAGTCCACATTAAGCGCTCTCAATTTCCCACAATGCATCGCGCTAAAATAAGGAATATAGTCGAATTAACCTCAAATGGCATGTCTGTAAAACTGTAATGAAAAGCAGAAACTCAGTTTGCCTGTCAATGGTATTAAATGATGTTTATTTTACAGTGCTTCTGTCGGCCGCTTTAATGAGCTCAAAACAAAGACATATGACAGCCTTTCCAAGTAATGGAAGTAAACACTTTGTAGCAACCATTAAGACGCAGTTTTATTAATAACTTTCTCCAGAAAACAACCCTGTTCTTAATGTCTGAATAAATCATTTTTATTGTAAATGTATTGTACAAGTCCATTATTCTAAATGCAGTCCTGAATCTGATTTATGGAATTACAGGAAAAATGCAATGTGGAAATGTATAAATATATGATGGAGGGGAAGACTGAGAAAACCATACCATTAGTGCTTAGCTTAAAGTCTAATTGGTTTCCGAGGGACAAAGACTAAGATAATTAGTTATTCTAAAAGCTTGATACTCATGTCACCAGTAAAACAAAACACTTGGTGCACGTTTTAAACAGAAGCATTATCATTCTAAACTAATCCAGCAGGTTCTTTACATAATATAACTCCATGGAGACCGGATCATTTGACACCATTCGACCTCTTTCAGGTTGGATTACCGTTGTTGCGGACGCATCGCGGCGGAGGGTGGGACCAGGTGCCCAGGCTGGTGCAGATGATGCTGGCTGGTCCGTCTGCGCTGTAGCCGGGCTCACAGCTGTAGGAGAGCAGCGTTCCTGGAGGGAAGGAGCCGCGGTTGGCCTCCGTCTGGTTCACCAGGTCCCCGTGCTGCACTCCGGGCGGCCGCGCACATCCTGAACAGACACGAGGCAGAACAGGGTCAGAGAAGGCCCACTACTTCAAATATCAAAGCTGTCATTTTGAAATGACTGACAAATTCACTTAAAGTCTTCTCTACCTTTACAAGGAATCCAAACAGCGACAAAAAGCTTGAGACTTGAGTTTAAAAACACACTGCAATCAGTTTATACGGTCACAGTTTGTCAGGTTAAGTTCTCAGCAAACATGAGGTAAAGCTGTTCCATTATGGCAAAAATGATCAATCACAATTGAAATCACTATCATTTCAAACAAGCGCTTATATAATGTCAAAATGAAAATGAAAGTGTAGATATAATTTTAGCAATGTCCTATGACGCCTGCGTTTAAGGCCTATGTAGATTAGAAAAGTTCTCCAGGTTTTGCAAGACAGAACGAGTGCTGAACAGAAGGAAAATAATTAATTCATGATTGTAACTGAATAGAGTAATTATTTGGAATCCAAATTAAATTGAAAAATGCAACCAAGGTTAAAAAAACTGGTTATGGTTCATAATACAAAGAATATCATCTGGCTAAACACGGCATAATTTATTATTCCGATCCCATCAATTGTAACAGCCATATTGTTTTGATTGTCTAATAAGCTGGGCCAATGATTCCAAATGCAAAGCAAACAAGAGGGGAGACCAGGCACAGCCCTGCCTGACCCCCCTTTCCAGAGTCAATGGATCTATCAGATGACCATTGATTTGAATTTTTTATGCTGGACCATTGTAAAGAGCCCCAATATTTTTGTATAATTAGATCACTGATTTGAAATTTGTTTAGCACTTTAACTAGATATGGCCAGCTAACAGAATCAAAATCTTTTTCAGCATCCAGACTTATTATTACAGCTTTATTTTTATTATTACAGCTTTATTTTTATTGTTTTTGTATTTGGTTCATTATGTGTACAGATTGGGGGTATCTGTTCTTTTGGACATAATTGAGGTAGATATGATAGTCCAAATTCAGAATAGAAATGAGTCGGTATGAGGCATATTCCAGTCGGTCCTTCCCCTCTTTAGGTATTAAGGATATGATGGCCTCTTTCCTACTCTGAGGGGTCTGAGTTTCTTTAAGTGCCCAGTTAAAAGTTGCCAAAAGGAAAGGAGTAAGAGTATCTTTCAAAGCTTTGTACCAAGCTGAGGTAAAACCCATCGCTCCTCCGAGATTTATTATTCTTTAATCTTTTGATTCCGCCTTGTATTTCCAAAACTGTTATTTCAGCTCCTAATTTTTATTATGTTCTTCTGATACAACAGGCAAATTGAGGGTGTCCAGAAAGGAATTTATATCGTTTTCTTTATCGTCTGGAATCTTTTTTGAAAAAAGTTTTTTATAAAAGGATTCAAATGCTGATTGAATTTGGTCTTGTTTGGTTAAGATTACATCACTTTGCCCGTCCTGTATTTTGAAAATTGTTCCAACCAGCTTGGTTTTTAAGTTTCCAAGATAGTAATTTAGAAAATTTGTATCCACTCTCATAATATCTTTGTTTGGTAAAGAGCATTTTCTTAACAATTTCCTGTGTCATATCATTAATT
This sequence comes from Chaenogobius annularis, assembly GCA_015082035.1. Lineage (NCBI taxonomy): Eukaryota > Metazoa > Chordata > Actinopteri > Gobiiformes > Gobiidae > Chaenogobius > Chaenogobius annularis. The sequence continues at coordinate 131,999 of BJKM01000972.1, read as the reverse complement.
TCTCCTCTTATATTTTTAATTTCTTTTTTTGCATATCATTTTTTTCGGAGGCTATAGCTATAATTTGTCCCCTCAAGACTGCTTTGTTTTGACACGTCCAGTGTAGGCTGAATGCAAAGATTCCAATTGCCACCGCAAATTAGGTTTCTGTCAGAGTGGTTCACATTCAGGTCCATGACATCGGCATAGACAGTGATATCACTCCCTGGTGGAGCATACGCATTTAAAAGAGTGAAAACCTTTCCATTAATATTCCCTTTAACCAGTACATATCTGCCATCTTTATCCTTACATTCAAAACTCTGTTCACAAACTATTCGGTTTAAGATCAATATTGCAACTCCCCTTTTATGTTTGCCTCTGTATGATGAAGAATAGGATTTTTTATTGGAGAATTTCATTCGTTTTTGATGTTCAGTGTCATTCAAGTGGGTCTCTTGTAGAAATATAATGTCTCTTATTTCTCTTTTCATTCATGTCAAATTTGTTTTCATTTGACTGGGCTCAGTATGTCATTCACATTGAAGGATGCTACTTGAAACACTTCTGATGCCAGTGGGTTGGTTGTATTGATCTCACCTTTGACAACTTTCGAATATTTTTAATCTCTCTGGTTGAAAACAAACACACAAGAACCATAGGAACACAGAACAACTGAAAAGGTAAAAAGGTAAAAAGGAAAACAAATACTAGAAACGGGCATCGAAACCAAAAACCCGATCAAAATAGATCTCTAAAGGGAGGGAAGTCCAAACCTAATGAAGGGTCCCCCCAAAAAAACTCCCAGGTACTCCTGACTCCAATCCTCGGAAAGAACTGGATATACAAGATCCCTGGCTCAACATGTCTCCCTGCTGCACTCTGCATATACTTTAAATTTTCCACAAATTCAATCTCCCACATTTGACACCTCGATGAGTAGATGTGTTTAGTCATAGAGTTTATGTATAATAGTTGGCGGGACTCCGCATCTCCGGCGGGGAATGAGCGCGGCTTGGGCACTAGCCTTGTTAGCTTGTTATGTGGGCTGTTTTCCAACGGAGCCGTGGGCTGTCAGCTTTGACTGTTTTGGTCCCGTGGCGCCAGCGGATTTGTGTCTTCCTTGTTTACTCATCTCTCGTCTTTGTTCTTTGGGATTGGGTGGGTCAAACGATGATTTTAACACCACGTTTTACAGCAGTGGTCTAAGGTGTGTCCACTCAGTGCGTCACCATACCTGGAAGTCTCTTTATTTCAACTTTTAACCATGTCATAACATTTCTCCCACATTAAAAACATACAACAGTCATAGTTATCTTCAAACATGCTAGTTTTATAAATCCTGTTTAGTAAGTTCTCTCAGAGGGGACAGGATTCCTCAAACAAACTGTTTTCCGAGTAATTTGCTAGCATGGGAAATTACTTTGGGGTCCATCTTTTTGTGTGAAATTTAAGGTTTTTAGAGACCTTGGCCATCAAAATTTAACACTACGCGCACTTTATTAAAAAACATTTTTGTTGAAATGATACATAATAATAATTGCCTTTAGAACAAAAATAAGCAAAAAAATAAGCACCCTATAAATTAGATAAATCAATTTATAAATGGTTCAAGGCTTAATCATTTTAATTTAAATCATGGCTTTGTTACCAGCACCATTTACTCTCCTTTTTTAAATATGCATCCTAAATTATGGGCTTTAAAAATTGGGCTCATTAGCCATGAATACGATGTCCTCTAGTGCATTATATGGCACAGCCCACAGACACTTAGGGCCATATTTTGCCTCTGGAAGTAGCATTAACGGGAGCCTTTTCCAGGGGCGGAGTCAAGGCGCTATTTTGCTACCTTGCCGACCTTAACGCTAGTGTGAAGAGGCTGGAATGTGCCGCTGGAGGGGGATGTTGCCAATCCATATATTCAATTCAATTCAATTTATTTTTGTAACACCCAAAATCACAACAGTAGGGGCTACAGTGGAAAAAAATGAATAAAAACAGAACAAACAAAATAATAACAGAATAAACAACATATATGGTTATAGTGTTTGATCCAATGACTGATAACTGTGGCAATCAAAAGCACCTCCTGTGTGGAGATGTTTGTCATGGCCTCATATACAGGCAATTAAAGAAGTGAGCAATAAAACAGTTGGATTTTCCGTTTTTCAATGAGTTCCCAAAATGTTTAAATTAAAAATTGAAATACAGCTTTTTCTTTTACTTTTAGGAAAATAAATAAAATAAAATAAATACAGCTTCGGAGCGTTGTTTCTCTATTCAATTCACCTTTATTTGTTTTGCACAACGCGGGGTATGTCCTCATGATGGGCTTGTGCCAATTTGACCGGACCTAAGCTGACCATAGTTCAGGCTGATTTTATGTTCGGCTCTCGTGTTGGCTGTCTGTACCAGTTTTACGCAGACTCGGACAAAGATTTTGGGTGAACATGACGTGACATTGAGGATTGATTTGATTTTTTAAATAGACGTTCCTCTCTAAACTGAGCACTTTCACGTCTGCAAGGTCCAGTTTGGCCCAGACCGGGCAGTAACAGGTCCAACGCAGCGCAAAGAGCTTTAAAGGCCAATTCATACTTCATAAGAAGCAAGACATTTGTTTGTTTACCTTTAGGGCTGCGAGAACAAGAACAAAGTTTGTTTTGGCTCCGCCCACTGTGAACCCCAACAACTGTTTCCATGCCGTTACTATGGACTTATCACAGACAGCTCAGTTGAGAGATAGTGAAGAGAGGCGTGTAGTAAACTGCATAAGGCTTTGTGAATGTGTGACTGATTGTAATAAAACACAAAGAAACGAGCCAAACGAGGAAGGGAATTTAGACGCACCAAAACGCAATGTTACAGGCGGAGCGCTGACGTTCGAGATGTGGGCAGCCTTTTATAACCCGTACAAACCTGCCCCGCAATGAAATGAGAATTTCATGTCCAATCCCAACCCGACCTGTGGGTCAAAACCTAACACACACATCACTAGTGTCCCAGGGCTGCGCCGTGTGTGCATGTCCTGTATCAAAATCATGACACTAAACTAAAATCTGGTAAATTTGTACATTTCCAAATTAAGTCTGAATGTGATTTTCCATCTTCCGTATGTCTATTAGAATGTCAATCCAGTCCTTGTTTGTATGTGCAGATTGATTCCTTCAATTTATCAAAGCTTTTTATCTGATTTTCAATCTGGTACAAAACTTGCAATTCAGACCTTAAATCTCAACCTTAGTCGTATGCCAACCAGGTTAGGATTTTAAGATCTTTGTTTAGTTTGTATTTTGATTAGCTCTTTCCAGGTTGTAAGCACAGATTTCGGATTCTCAATTTGTAAAATATTGATTCGAGAATGTTTATCTTCTATGGGGACACGAAAATAATCTTAGATAACTTCCCTTTAAATGGACATTCCAAACAAGAAAAGTTTGGCCACTAAATAGAGCTCTGCGCTTTCACCCATCACAAACATAAAACTTGATTTCCTCATCTTTTTCAGTATTTTAATAAATAACTAAATAAGAGTATAATGGATGTGTGTGTATCACTCCTGAAGTGAGTTGTCGTCTTCCTGTGCTAGGCCTTCAGGTTGCTGTGGAAACAAAAATCCGTGTTTCAGAGCGCTATGAGTCAGAAGCTGTGGCCCTGAAAGTCATTGTTGAAACGTGTAGGCTCCAGAACGAGAGGCCATCAGGGAGAAAACATCTGCAGGCACTGAGTTACTGTGGCCAGGCCACTGACAGAGTCAAAACTAAAAATACACTGCTTACCTCAATCATAGGTTGTCCTAATTAAAATTACTTTTCAAGGTTATGAAGTTCAATCATATAGCACATCTGCCAACTCTGCAGAGGTAAAGTAAGAGTAACGTTACTTAGAAATAATCTTTTTCAAGTTGAAAATCTTAGTAGACATCCATAAGATTACTCAATCAAGAGTAAAAAGTATTGGGAGAAATTACTACTCAATGAGTAATTTGTAAGAGTAACTGTCAGGATGTAACATCTGATTTATAATTTTAAGTTAATGTAATAGGAAAAACAAAACCTTAAAAAAAAAAAAAAAGGTGCTGTACCTGATGGCCTTCCCGAGCATAACATTATTTTTGAGCTAATCAGGGTGACGGTGCGTCCTAACCACCCTGTCTGTTCCCACCCGGCGCACCTTACCGGCTCTCTCATGGCCCGAGAGCGCGTTTAGCATTTGCGGAGCGCCAGGTTAAATTGCGTCATGGTTCTTCACTTCCCCAAACTGTTTCCCCACTGCACTTTTCCCTGCTGTAGAGCGTTTGAGGGTGCACACTCGGCGCCTACACACCACACTCACCTGCTGCTGTCGCTGCCCTCCTGTTCGGTGGGCCAACCCGAGGAAATGCCGAGTGCCAGTTTAAAGTGCAAGTTGGCGCGTTTGGTCTGGTCACATGACCAGAGGACTCGACTATTTCAATGAAATGTGTATTTTTGTTAATTATTATTATATTCTTATTATTATCTTTAGTTATTAGTGTCCAGGCCATGGAGGGCTCTGGGGATTTGAAGCTGAATTAAGGGGGCCATATGAGTTTGTGGGTTTTTGTGTTTCACCCCAATCAGTTGTTTATTTGGTTTGCCCAGGGGAGGGGCAAGGGGGTCAGAATCAGAAAAAGGATCATCGTCAGTGAATAGAATTCACAAACTATTAACTTGCTTCAGAGGTAAGCTGCGACATACAACAATGAATAATAGCAAAATATATAAAATAAGACATGCATAAAAGCATAAATACAAATAAATATGCCAAAAAATTACGTTAAGTGTTCATAAGTCTTACGGCAGAGGGAAAGAAACTGTTCTTGTGGCGTGAGGTTCTGGTCCACCTCAGCTCACTCCCCCTCAAGTAGTCCATGTCCAGGGTGAGAAGGGTAAGCTGTGATCCGACCTGCTCGTCCCTGAGTCCTGGAGACATACAAGTCTGCAGCCGATCACCTTCTCAGCAGAGTGCACAATGCATTGTAGTCTCAGTTTGTCCCTAGCCAGCTTGGCATTGGCCGCCACAGAAAGTACATCCTCTCCAGGGCCTTCTTGATGAGGAAGCTGATGGTGACCTACTTGAGGTCTTGAGTGATGGTGTTGCCGATGAAGTGGAAGGAGTCCACAGTGACAGTGGAATGGAGAGTCTGTAGTCCATGTTGAGCTCCAGGTTGTTACCACTGCACCAGGACACCAGCCGGTTTACCCCCCTCCTTTAGGCAGACTCATACCCATCCAAGATGAACCCGATGACAGGGGTGTCATCTTTAAACTTGATCAGTTTTACAGAGTCCTGGCTGGAGGTTTGTGTATTGGCCCAATATATTGTACAAAGCAAAAAGTGGGAGACCAGACACAGCCCTGTCTCAACCCTCTTTCCAGAGTCAGTGGGTTTGTCAGGTGACCACTGATTTTATTCTCTATTAAAGATTTGTTCCGCACTTTCAATAAATAAGACAAGCTAACAGAATTAGAATTTCTCATATTTTTCACAGCTTTTATTTGTATATGATTCATTATGTGTAAGGATCGCCTTATCGTGTTTGTTGGTTGTTATTAAAATCATTGTGAATTAATTTTGTTAATGGAATTTTTTCCCAGTCTTTTGAATATAATTGATAGTCTGCCATCAGAATAGAAATGGGTCTATATGAGGCACAATCGAGTCGGTCCTTCCTCTCTTTAAGTATTAGAGATGCAATGGCTTCTTTCCAACTAGGAGGAGTCTGAGTTTTATTAAGTGCCCAGTTAAAAGTTTTCAAAAGCAGAGTAGTGAGAATTTTTTATACCACTCTTAGGTGAATTACTCCACGGAGATTTATTGTTCTTTAATCCCTTGATTGTATCCTGTATTTCCAAAACTATTTAGCTCCTAATTTTTTTTATTATTATTTTTTTACACTTGCATAAACAGGCAAATTGAGGGTGTCCAGAAAATAATTAATTTCATCATCTTTATCTACTGAAATTTTTGAAAAACATTTTTAGTAGAAGGATTCAAATGATTGAATTTGGTCTTAAGATGACATGACAATTTAAAAACTTGTTCTCTCAGCTTGTTGTTTTCTACGACAGAGAATAAGGGCCAACCCAAATGTAAAAAATTCCGGGGCACTACGAGAATAAACTCGTAAATTAACAAGAATAAACTCGTACATTAACAAGAATAAACTCGTAAATTAACAAGAATAAACTCGTAAATTAACAAGAATAAAGTCGTAGTCAAAATAAAGTCGACATTGAAACGTTTAGGGGCCGGTATCAATGTTCCGAGTCAAAGTGACGTGGGCAATCCTCGCGGCCAGGACGCAAACGAATGGGCTTGGAGTAAACAGTTTAGAATTACATAAAAGCAAGACTGATCGCCACTGCAGTTTAGCAGCTCCTTTCCTGTTACGCATCATTCTTTGATGACACTTTCTCCATGGCGTAGCCGTAGTGGACCAGCCTTGGTGTTATATTCACACATGCTCTGCTCTATTTTATATATATATATATATATATATATACATACACACACACACACACACACACACACATATATATATATATATATATATATATATATATATATATATATATACCACACACACACACACACACACATATATATATATATATATAATATATATATATATATATATATATATATATTATATATATATATATATATATATATATAAATATATATATATATATATTATATATATATATATATATATATATATATACTATATATATATATATATATATATATAGAGGGGTGCACTGTGGCAGAGCCTCCCAAGAAGGAAATCATGGGTTCAATTCCTGGGCGAACATTACATCACATGATCTCTCCGGGTGGAGTCTGCATGTCCTCCCCATGTTACCGTGGGCTCTCTTCGGGTTCTCCGGCTTCCTCCCACCGTCCAAAGACAATGCATGTGTTAGGTAAATTGGCAACTGTAAATTGGCCCTAGTGAATGAGAGTGAGAGTGATAGATTGTCTGTGTGTCTGTCTGTCTATGTCTCTGTGTTAACCCTGCGACGAGTTGGCCACTGTCCAGGGTGTACCCCGCCTAAGGCACTGGGATAGGCTCCAGTCACCCACGACCCCTAACGGGAACAAGCAGTAGAAAATGGATGGATGGATATATATATCATATATAAATATGATATGATATATATTAATATATTAATATCATATATTTATATACACACAAAAACATATATACCTACACACATATACACACACATATATATATATATATACATACACACATATACATGTGTGTGTGTGTATATATATACATACATACACATTATATATATACACACAACACATTATATATATATACACACACACACACATATATATACACACACACACACACACACACACACACATATGTACACACATATACAAAATACACACATATACATATATACACACATACACACACACACACACACACACACACATACATATATACCATCAGGTATCAAAATCCTCCTCCTGACTTACAAAACCTACAGTTCCCAGCTATGCTGCCCTAGGAGCAACTATACTGGGGAAGTATGGAAGCTTGAGCACTATCCTCTGTTTCCTACTACTTCTCTATCAAACAATATTTAATTTCATTGGCAATTTGTTCATTGCTTTTCCTTCTTTTTCTCCCACTTCCCCGACGGGAGTGGAGCAGGCACATCGACGACCTGTGGATCCAGATGCTCCTCATCTGCCTGGAGAAACGGTCTGCCTGGAGAAACGGTCTCTACTCCATATGAACGGTTCTTCATTGGCCTCGAAGAATTGGTTCTCCTCCTGAGTGGGTCTTGCTCCACCATGTATCTGCAAATTGAGGCGCGTCTGCCTCCGTCCGAGGGAGTCGGATCTCTCCTTCACTGTGGAACTCCTACAGGTTTCTACTTTTTCCCAAAGAGGTTTGGTAGTTTTTCCTGGCCGAGAAGGAGGGTCTAAGGACAGGGGAGCTTGGGACATCTGTCTAAGGACACAGGACGCTGGACATTTCCAAGTCCCTATGAACATTGTTTATTTTGTTTTCCACTGTAGCCCCTCGAGTCAACTACTGTTGTGATTTTGGGCGTTACAAAAATAAATTGAATTGAATATACACCACACATATATAATAATATATATATATATATATATATATATATATATATATATATTATATATATATATACACACACACACACATATATATATATAATATATATATACACACACAACACACACACACATATACAAACACACACACATATATACACACATTATAACAAACATACACAAATATATATAGATGTATATATAATATACATATATATGATACATTGATATATATGATGATATGACACATATACACACACACATATATATAAAACAAACATATATACATATACAAAATATATACACATATATACACAAAACACACATACACATATATACACAAACACACACACACACACATGTATACACAAACACACACACACACGTATACACAAACACTCACAAACACACACATATACACAAATGTATACACAAACACACATATATACACATACACACACATATATACACAACACATACACACATATATACACCACACACACACACACACATACATATACACATAACATACACATAAACACATACACACACACATATACACTACACACACATATACACATACACACACATATACACATACACAACACATATATATACACACACACATATATACACATACACACAAACACATATATACACAAACACATATACACACACACACACACACACACACACACACACACACACATACACAAACACACACACATATACACACACATATATACACAAACACACACACATATATACACAAACACACACACACACATTTAAAATCTCTACAACACGCACACATATGTAATCTCTATATAACACACACACACACACACACACACACACACACACCACATCAACAGTGTTAAACCTACTAAACTCTGTTTTTCATTCAGCTCTAAGGTTTATTACTGAAGAAGGATACAGAACTCACCACTGTCAATTATATTCTAAAGTAGAATGGCAATCATTGGATGCACAAAGAGAACAGCCCTGCCTTCTGTTTTTGTATAAAGCTCTAGTCTCTCAGATTTCAGAAACAAGGGCAGAAGATAAGATACAAATGCAGCGCTTGAGTGTCTCTCTTGACTAGTCAACAATCTAGCAAGGACTGAATGAACAGAGGGGTTAGGGAACGAGAGGCAACTGTGGAGAGCAGATACACAAGAGAGGTAGCAAAAGATGGGCCGGATCATGCTGAAAAATGGAACTGGACTGAGGATAAACAAATAAGCAAAATGCAGAACTGTGACACAGCAGGTCTATTGTAAATGTTCAAGGTATTTATGACAAACTTTATTATATAGTTATGGCATTTTAGGCTGTCGAGATCAATAAACTAAGCGCCTGTTGCTTCAGCTGCCCCGGTAACATCGCCGGGTGAGCAGCATATTCTTGGCAACGGCGACAATATTCAAGGTCTTTACGAATCCTGTGTTATAATAGTATTTGGCTAGCTTTTTTTTTAGGAAGATGGGTCCAGCTCAATGATTGAATATGTGTATATTCTCTGTAACAGTGGCTTCGCAAACAACTCTCCTCCGTCAAATTGGCGGCTTGGGAGTAATAGAAGTTCAAAAATCCTGATAGTCCTAGTGTTAATAGGATTCAGGTCGGCTACTCTATTGTATTTCTACAGTCAATCAGAGGTGGTTTGCTGGTGTTTTGGATCATTGTCCTACTGCAGAACCCAAGTTCGCTTCAGCTTGAGGTCACAAACAGATGGCAGGACATGCTCCTTCAGGGTTTTTTGGTCTTCTAGGTCCTAAAGCAGCTAAACAGTCCCTGACCATTACACTACCACCACCATATTTTACTGTTGGCATGATGTTATTTTTCTGAAACGTGGAATTACTTTTATGCCAGATGTAACACCCACATTCTAAAAAGGTTCAACTTTTGTCTCACCAATCCACAGAGTATTTTCCCAAAAGCCTTGGGGTTCATCAAAATGTTTTCTGGCAAAATGTTCTTTTTGGTCAACAGGCCTGCAGTTCTTTGGATGTCGTTGTGGGATCTTTTGTGACCTCTTCAATGAATCATTGTTGTGCTCTTGAGGTAATTTTGGTCGAACCACTCCCGGGAAGGTTCACCACTGTTCCATGTTTTTGCCTTTTGTGGATAATGGCTCTCACTGTGGTTCACTGGAGTCCCAAAACTTTCGAAATTGCTTTATAACCTTTTCCAAACTGGTAGCTCTCGATTTTTTCTTTCTAATTTGTTCCTGAATTTCTTTGGCTTTTGAGGATCTTTTGGTCTACTTCATTTTGTCAGGCAGGTCGTATTTGAGTGATGTCTTGATTGAGAACAGGTGTGGCCCCTAAGTGGGGCTTGAGAACTTGAAACCTCAGTTAAGTTATGTTTTAACAGGGGGGACAAACACTTTTTCACAAAGGGCCATGTAGGTTTGGATTTTGTTTTCCCTTAATAATGAAAACCTTCATTTCACGGCATTTTGTGTTTCCTTTCGTTGCCTTTGACTAATATTGAAATTTGTCTAATGATCTGAAATATTTAAGTGTGGCAAACTGTATGCCAGGCTTCATGTGCAGCCGTCTGGAGCATCGTGAGTTTGATTCCCATTTTTGACAAAGTTGCTGCATGTCCACCCTTCTCTCATCCCCATTTCAAGCTAAATCGGTCCTGTCCAATAAAGCCTTCAGGCCAAAAAAGCCTTAAAAACACACAAAACAACTAAAGCATTTAAACTCAACCTGGATAAAATGGGTGATAACCCCTGTAGTAACACTAAATTATAACTAGATATATATCCAAAATGTTCTCAAAAAATATAAAATATAAAATTTAAATAGTCAAAACTGCTAATAAATGTGTTATAAGATCTAAATTCACATTTGATTTAGAATAATTTGCACTTAAAAGTTGCGCTTGATTAAAACGTCTTACAGCGCTGCCAAACACCACACACAGTACTATTTTTTTTTTTTAGGTTCAAACCTACAATGCTTTTCTCAACCGGCAGTGCACATTTAGAGAAATGTTCACTTGAGAGGGGAGATTCTATACTTAATAATGTTTGCTGATTCCAGGGGCGAAACTATTGTTTGATGTAAGGGGGACGGTGAATTTCAATCAACAATCAAAGAAATTTCAGGGGCGGTGATTTATTAATTATTCTGTTTATTAATAGTGGTAAGCCTAGTATTATTATTATCAGTAATAATAATAATAATAACTAGAAATTGCAATGGCAACAAGCCATTGCGAGTGATGGCGGAGGTCAAAAAGTTTTGGCGAAAAATTCCTAACAACTACCGGAAACTATTGCCAAACCTCGAAAATTGCCCGAGAATGAAAACTACAAGTACGAAAACATCTAAAAGTACAAAAAAAATCTACCTGGAAACTTACAATTACTAGAATTCTACTAGATACTAGAAAACGTAGTACTACTACAACGTAGTACTACAACATAATACTAACATAGTACTAAAAATACCGAATAGACTGCAAGTACTAGAAAAACAAGCAAAAACATTTTTAGAAATACTGTTTAACTGTAAAAGAGAACACAGAAATAAGATAAAACTCTTAAAAAAAGTACACAAAGCGGAAATACAAACCACACGTTCACAAGTACAGTGCTTTTACTGTGAAAATCCCCAAAACATTATTTTACAGTGCTTTTATTGGGAAAATCACCGAAACATAGTTTCACAGTGCTTTTATTGGGAAAATCCCCGAAACATAGTTTTACAGTGCTTTTATTGTGAAAATCCCCAAAACAATATTTTTACAGTGCTTTTATTTTGAAAGTAGTACTCTATGTACTTCAACTGCATTACTGGAATAGTCTGTAGTAGCCCTGTGAGGGACTGAAGGCATTGGAGTATTGTGTTGCCTACAGTAGAATTGTTTCTTAAAAGGTGCCTCAATTTGACTGTATCTGTATTAAAGTGCATTGAACGTTCAGTGTGCTTTTATTGTGAAGATAGTACTCAATGTACTTCTACTGCATTACTGCAATAGTCTAGTAAAACTGTGAGGGACTGGAGATGTTGACGTATTGGATACAATATAATTGTTGCTAATGAAGTGCCTCAATTTGACTGTGACTGTAATAAATTGCATTGATTGTTCAATGTACTTTTATTTTGAAGGTAGTACTCGATGTACTTCTACTGCATTACTGCAATACTTTTTCTAAAAGTACAAAAATAAATCTACAAAAAGACAAACCTGAGAAAGAAAATCTAAAAAACCCACCCCTGGAAACTTACAATTACTAGAATTCTAAAAGCACGAAAAAGTACTACAATGTAGTACTGCAATGTAGTAATATAACGTGGTACTACAGCAAGTACTACAACATAGTAATGAAAATACAGAATGCACTGCAAGGATTACTAGAATTCTAAAAGTACAAAAATATACTGCAACGTAGTGCTACAATGTGGTACTACAACAAGTACTGTTATATATGAAATACTGCATATACTACAAATTACTGCATACACTACAAGTACTAGAACTACTTGAACTCTAAACGTATGAAAACAAATCTACAAAACTACGAACCTAGAATGAAAACCTGGAAAAAAAACTACAAAAAAGTACTACAAAGGTACTACAATGTAGTACTAAAATACTACAAGTACTAGGATTACTGCGATTCTAAAAGTACCAAGAAAATTGACAAAACAACAAACCTGAGACAGAAATTCTTTAAAAAAAAAACACCCCTGAAAACTCCCATTCTAAAAGTACGAAAAAGTACTACAATGTAATACAGCAATGTAGGACTACAACGTGGTACTGCAACAAGTACTACAAAATAGTACTGCAAATACTGACTGCACTGCAAGTAGTAGGATTACTAGAATTCTAAAAGTACAAAAATTTACTACATCGTACAACAATGTAGTATTACATTGTATTACGTAGTACTGCAAATACTGCAAGTACTACAAGTACTAGAATTACGAGAATTCTAAAAGTACGGGATATATCAACAACATTACATAACCTTAAAAGTCCTGAAAAAAATACTTACAAACTACTACGAAGCTTAAAAGAGCCGATAACACCCTGACCTGGAAAGCGACAAATCTTGCCCGTTGGGTCAAGAAATGCTCATTTCATTGAGGGGCGGGTTATATATATAAGTATAGATGTATATATTATATATATACAATCCTATTCCCTTCAGCACCACATAGAGTGAAGTGCCCTCTATCTCTAACAGGGGGCAGTAGTGAGCCATGTGCAGAGAACTGAACAGGGCTCATGTATTTTTCTGCCTGAGCACAAAATCATGTTTGATTCAACTGGCTCCAAGTCACAGCACAGACTAAGAATGACTAATGATAAAATTAATAATAACAACAAATCTCCCAATAATTATGCCCATTCTCATGAACAACTCCTAATGATCATACAAACACTTCATTACTTGTACTGCTACTTCAAATTAGCAGTGATGAGCAGAATCATTGTGTGATTTGGTGATGTCATAATCTCAGAGTGAGGATAGGGTTTATACATCCATGAGAGAGTTACTGTCTTTGAAAGCAATCTCCAAACTTCTAACCACAACTTGTTTTTCCTTCTCATTATGATTTGGGAACACAAACTTGTGATATTAATCTTATGGCTTGAAGTCCTTTCAAATTACAATTACGACTTCGGGGCTGAACAATGGCATTTCTTTCTGCGGGTATTAACTATAAGTTAAACTTTGATGGACCCAGTAATTACAAAGGGTCAACAAATCAGAATCTATAGAATTCTGACCTGTTTCCTGCTCAGTTTTAAACTAAAAGGATTTCAGAATGTTGCGATGTCCCGTTAACATAACCTATTAGCAATCTGTTTGATCCTAATAAAAGTGGGTCCGATATTTCTCATCAATTTCTGTGCTTGTGCATTAAGCAAATTACTAAATGAAATATTACTATGAAATATTAACAGCAACAAACACGTACAAATGACAAAAACAAAAACTAGAAACATGCAGATATTAACCCTATCCAAAATAATAAACTGACTTTTTGAATATACAAATAGCTCGTACATCTCCATTATAATTTCAGTGCCCAAACGGGATGACACAATAGTATACAGATAATATTTTGAATCCAAAATAACACAGACATAGAGATAGGTCATTTGGATCTTTTAAGCGTTCCTGGTCCAATCACTCATGCATTGTTATGTCATGGTGCCATTGCTTGTTAATGTGTGCGCTGATCTGAATAGTTTGTGAGCTGATTCTAGACATAATAATCACTCTGACATAATTCACTCTGCTCAAACAAGCTGTAATAATGCAACAGTTTTGGCCCAATCTCAATTCCCATTTATACCCCTACCCCTTCAAAATGAGGACCAAGGAGAAGGGCAGAAAACACAGCCCTTGTTTGGTTCTCTGTTAATTTAACATTTTTACATTTACAAGCCAAGATATCAAGATATGTGTGGTGTGTATATATCTATACACACCACATATATGATGATAGAGTATGTCCAATTATGTGACGTATGACTATGTGATTACTATATTGATTGGTAAACAATGCTTGTGAACTTCAACAGACTGATGCTGTAGTAATAGGATGCTTTTATGTCAATAAAATAACAAGACCTAGCCTATTTACCCATTCAGATCGGTCAGACAATAGTGCAAAATAAGCAGTGAAAATGTTGTTTACATGCTTAGTGTCAAGTAGTGTTCTTGAGTCCTACGGCGGGAGGTTCTGGTCCAGATGGACCGTAGCCTGCTGCCGGAGGGGAGTGGCTCAAATGGTCCGTGTTCAGTTCGAGTGGTTCGCTATATCTCCTTTATGCGTGCGTCTGTCTGCCGTTCTTGCTCCGCTGCAGACCCCGGCGATACCGCGGCCCGGCAGCGGCGTATGACAGGCTGTGTCCTCGCGCAGATCTCTTGCTCGCACCGGGGCTTAGCTCACATGTCCCGTTTCGCGGAGCTTGTGTACACCACTCTGTTGGATAACGTTTGTAAAATCCACTGCGGAGAGCAGATGTGGACTGCGGACGCTGTGGTGAAAGCTGCTGGAGAGATGATAATGCGAAACATACAAATGAGAAACATACATTTGTTCTGCTTTAAGCACACTGCAAATAAAAACTCCAAAGAGCAATCTTTTAACTGTATAAATATAATGTCAGATATCTTATTCGATATTTCTGTGAGTTTATGACACCAGATTATTTCCATGTTTTACTGAAACTACCGTTTGCTCTAAAAGTGTGTACGTCTGAAATTGATTTGTGTGAAGGGGCGTGTAGCCCTTCGCCTTAGCCCCGCCCCACACTGCTAAAGGGGTTGGGGCGAAGAGCTAAAGGGTAGAATTGTACAGATACAGGAGCGAAACACTACTTAATGTACACATGACAAGTTCTCATGTTTTCCTAAATAATTATCACCTACTGACACTAAGGGTATAGTTACTTTAAAACATTATAATTCAAGTAGAAGTAAGAAGAAGTGACCCAAATAATTACTCAAGATTAAAATGCACGTGTACTCACACACAGAGTATAACACAGTTTAAACATAAAACTTTAAAAAAAAATCTCAAATGATATATGAATAATGTAATTGGACGGACAAAAACAATTAGATTTTCAAAGAATAGACACAAAAATTACTCCCCCGAGCCTTCACGCACTCTTTTCCCTCTCTGTCTCCTATGTGTATATAATGTGCGTCTCTGTGTGCAATTGATAGCTGGAGGAACCAATCACGGTCTTGTCTCTAATGGACTCTATAACATATATTCAAATGTTATGGCACACTTGCCCGTGTGGTGGCACTATGGGCTGGGGTCTTGCTGCAACCGGACACTCAGTGTGGCTGTAATACCGGCACTGATAGAGTGGGGGCACTGTTCTGGAAGACATTGACGGGACATGATGTACTGAACATTCTGTGCCCCGTCACATCACCATCCACCAGCCCTCACTTCACCTCATTCTACACGGGCAGAAACAAAACAAGAATTATAACAAAAGTAAACATCAAGGCTTGCTTTTGCGCCTTTATTGTCTGTTTAAGTACAATGTTGCTTTTTTAAACATAATGTAAGTTGTAGTAGCAACAGAATGAAAAGCAAAATAATAATATTCATGCAACAATGACCAGGTTTGTGCCATCTTCTACTGTAATTATGGTACATTCCATAGCATTTACGGAAGAAAGCTGTCGATTTGACATGTAAATGCTTGTGGCTTGTGGGGCTGTGGAGTTTTGGAGATGGCACACTTTGTCCTAGTTTTTGTTGTGTTACGGGGAGGAACGGGGGAGTGCTAGTGCTGAAGGACATGGCAAAACCAAATGTACGGCCATGTTACTACGGTTGCATATTTACTCTAAAAATATATTCTTAAAGAGATAATTATGAGGTTATACAATTTTAAATGAAGGAACTAAAAATTACGTTGCCAGGTAATATTACACAAATTAATAAACATTAATAAATGAATTATTTATTATTACATGATTACAATTATTAAATTAATAAATTAATATATCACTCATGACAATGGTAACATATTTCACTATCGTCATTCTAACACACACATAAAATAAAACTATTAAAATAAATGAATTAATAAAAATATATTTAGTTTATACCATAAATAAACACACTGTAATAACAATTGAATAATGCTAAATAAACCAATCAATCAATCAATCAATCAATCAATCAACCATGAATAACAATTATCAGAAAACAAAATGTTTCTCTTAATGATAGCCAGACTAAAAGTTGATTCAGTTACACATCCTCCAGGGGGATCAGGGGTTCTATTTCTGGCTGTGTGTTCTGCTGTGTCATATTCAATGGCTCTGCTGTGTCATACTCAATGGTGTTATTCTGACATGGATTACAGACTGCATGTGGATTAGGATTAGCCTCCAGCCTTTTACCTATGCGTCTCCTGTTGTCTGATTGGTTAATCAGGCTAGGATCAGGAAGTGTGCCAGAAGAAGTGGTCTGGGTCAGGGACATGTGTGCCAGGGGACAGAAGACCTGCAGGGACCCACAGAGAACACCTATGGGTGAACAACAGTTTCAACTGGCCCTGCTCCCACTGACCGATTCGACAAGTAGCGAATTCTAAAGGATCTTTATGGCACAATGCATTCCATGCTATGACCCTATTCGTCCCTGTTAGAATTCAATCCAGTGCTATTCAATTAGCGGCCCACAGGCCAAATCTGGCCCACTAATGCCGTTTTCCATGAGTACTTACTCAGCTCTACTCTACTCAGCTCTGGGCTTGTAGCCCCACTCAGCTATGGTTGCATTTCCATTACAGCTGGTTCTGTATTAAACTGGCCGTGGAAACAGCGCAAATGATTTGAGATTTGACAGACGAACACCAAAACACACAACAAGTGCTACACTATGATATTGTAACTATAAAACATCTGCGATACGGTTACAGCAACCGCTAATAAAGCAGAGCAAAGCAGACGGAATTACGAACACAGTGGGAGGATACAAACACAGACAATAGCGATCAGGACATCTCTCATGAAATAAGATACAGATGTACTTCTGCATTGATTTGGGGTTTTATTTGGTAAAGATTTAACAGACATCTCGTGACAGTTCAAAATCTTTATTAAGATAACATATTGTATTAATCAGTATTCTGTTAAGCGAGAGAGAGCAAGGGAAAAGTTTGAAAAGAAATTATGATAAATGTTTGCATAATCAATTGTTTAATAAAATCGCAAAGTATAGTTGAACCAATGATTTTCCTGCCTGACCAGCCAAGACCACAAGCTTTGAAAATACTTTACAAAGATGTTTTGGGCTGGAATTTTATCCTGTCTCCCTCAATTTCCAAAGGGTGTGATTGACAGGTGGATTAAGCAATCAGAGAAGGGCATGGTCTGTTCATGTCTAAACAAACATGGCGGCTTATAAGGGAAAAAACAAAAATAACACGGCGGACTGATAAACGGCAACACAGTCAACAAGTGAAGTCTTCTGCATTTGAGAGACATACTACAAATTAGTGACTATGGTTGGACCATACCATGTTAGGAGAGCTTTTTTGACGCCCTCCATGGTCCAATTCCAAACGCTTCTGCCTTTGAACAGAATGTAGAATTCAATTCAATTCAATTCAATTTATTTTTGTAACGCCCAAAATCACAACAGTAGTTGCCTCGAGGGGCTACAGTGGAAAGAAAACAAAACAAAATAAACAATGTTCACAGGGACTTGGAAATGTCCCGGCATCCTGTGTTCTTACACAGATGTCCCAAGCTCCCCTGTCCTTAGACCCTCCTTCTCGGCTAGGAAAAACTACCAAACCTCTTTGGGAAAAAGTAGAAACCTTTAGGAGTTCCACAGTGAAGGAGAGATCCAACTCCCTCGGACGGAGGCGGACGCGCCTCAATTTGCAGATACACGGTGGAGCAAGACCCACTCAGGAGGAGAACCAATTCTTCAAGGCCGATGAAGAACCGTTCATATGGAGTAGAGACCGTTTCTCCAGGCAGACCGTTTCTCCAGGCAGATGAGGAGCATCTGGATCCACAGGTCATCGATGTGCCTGCTCCACTCCCGACGGGGAAGTGGAGAAAAAGAAGGAAAAGCGATGAACAAATTGCAAGTGAAATTAAATATTAAATATTGTTTGATAAAAAAGTAGTAAGAAGCAGAGGATAGTGCTCAAGCTGCCATACTTCCCCCAGCATAGTTGCTCCTAGGGCAGTGTAGCTGGGAACTGTAGGTTTTTATTTCTGTTCCTAACTGGCCTGACCATAAGCGATTTCAAAGAGGAACGTTTTAAGCCTGGTCTTAAATGAAGAGACTGTGTCGGCCTCTTTAACATGGACAGGAAGCTGATTCCACAACACAGGAGCTTGGTAGCTAAACGCTCTACCTCCTACTGTGCTTTTAGAGACTCTTGGGACCACCAGAAGTCCAGCATTTTGAGAGCGAAGCGCTCTGTTTGGATGATAATATAGTCTCTTTGAGGTAGGATGGGCCAGGTCATTTATGGCTTTGTAAATCAGGAGGAGGATTTTGAATTTGATTCTAAACTCGACAGGGAGCCAGTGAAGAGACTCGAGCACCGGCGTAATGTGCTCTCTTCTTTTAGTTCCTGTTAGTAATCTTGCTGCTGCATTTTGAACCATTTGAAAGCTTTTTATGCCGCTTTTAGGGCACGCTACAAGCAGGGAGTTACAGTAGTCTAATCTAGATGTTACAAACGCATGGACAAGTTTTCAGCATCACTTTTAGGCAAGATTTTTCTGATTTTGGCTATATTACGCAGATGGAAATAGGCTGTTTTACAGGCTTGATTTATGTGTGCTTTGAATGAGAGCTCTTGGTCAAATAAGACTCCAAGGTTTCTTACAGTGGAGCTGGAGGCTACACTGACGTTGTCCAGTGTGATTATTTGCTCAGATAAAGCGGCTCGTAGATGATTAGGGTCTAGTACGATGACCTCGGTTTTTTCAGGGTTAAGAAGCAGATAATTAAGTGTTATCCAGGATTTTATATCCTTAGCACCAAGTCTGTCTACTTGATCGGTCTGATCGGGTTTCATTGATTGATACAGCTGTGTGTCATCTGCATAGCAGTGGAAGTTAATGCTATGCTTTATGATAATGTTACCTAACGGCAGCACATAAAGAGTAAACAGAATTGGACCGAGAACTGAACCCTGTGGCACACCGTATGTTACTTTAGAACAGGGTGAGGAGCTCTGGTTGACATTAACAAACTGGTACCTATCCGATAGGTAGGATGTAATCCAGTTGAGGGCGGTCCCTCTGACACCTACATCAGATTCTAACCTCTGCAGTAGAATGTTGTGGTCGATGGGACATATGGCATGTTTCCACTGGTTCGCTGTGGAGCAGATTGGTAATGTCCGAAAACGTGTCTTGTAAGAACCATACCTGTTTAAACAATTCAAAGCAGAAGGTTTAGCTTATAAAGCGGTCTGGCTCACTTTAATTATTGGATAAGAGAGATCACAGACCCAGGTAAAAACAAAAAGGCAAAAGCAGACAAAAACTCCAGAAAATAATAATTTCTCACCAAAACACTGATTTGATCTTGTGATAAACTGACATTGAACTTAAACATGCTGGCCACATGTTAGCAGCAGCTGTTTTATTCATTCAGTCATTTTCTAAAATGTGACTGGACTCTATCCCAGTGACTTTGGGCCTAACACCAGGGACCAGCTCGTCGCAGAGTTAACACAGAGACATTCACTCTCACATTCATTCACTAGGGGCAAGTTAGAGTTGCTAATTTTATCTAAAAACATGCATATCTTTTGACGGTGGGTAAAAGATTTTGAACCGAGAATAAAGGATAAAGAATAAATTACAAGTTGTTTAGTTCCAATTCTGAGTCTTTTCAAAAGACAAAATATGAATATGAAATTAAGTCAATTCTGCTTGTCTCCAACTCTCTTCACCCCCCCCCTCTTTCTTTTCTCCTCTTTCCTTGTCTATGTCTCCCATTCTCCTACTTGAAGTATTCTACTCTCCCTCTCGCCCCATCTTTGTCGGTTTGGTCTGGGCCTCGTGCCTCTCTGAAACATGGCGGCTCGTCCTGTCCTGAGAAGTGGGTCAGACGAGGCTCAGAGCTCTGACACGGGGCAGCGCTCTGACTCACGTTGGATGGAAAGTTACCATCCTAAAAGCTGAGCTCTGCCCTCACACAGAAGGTTCACATGCACAGCCTCTTTCTCCGGGCACACATACCATTCTTATGTCACGTTTACCCCAGGACACCAGCCCAAAGCCTTGGATGCCTGAGATTTTTGAGGCCTGATATTTCGATGATGACAACCAACAATGGGGCAGAGTGATTGACATTTTCTGGAAGTAGAATAACCTTTTAATACTGTAATTATCCAATTTCTTGTGGTTATCTGCGGAGGCAGTAGTCTGAGCCCAGACTTCCCTCTCCACACACACTTCCTCTGGCTCTTCCAGAGGATCCCGAGGTGTTCTCAGGCCAAGCAGAGACATAGTCCCTCCAACGTGTCCTGGGTCCTTCCTGGGCCTCTTCCCGTTGGTACACACTCTGAACACCTCACAAAGGAGTGGGGTCCAGGATGCACCCTGAACAGATGCCTGCGTGACCTCAGCTGGTTCCTCTGAATGTGTAGGAGCAGCGGCTTTACTCCGAGCACCTACAGTGTGACTGAGATCCTCACCCTAAGTGAACTCTAAGGGAGCGCCCAGCAGGAATTAAATTTCTACTATATATAGTATATACAGTACTATATATTGGACTGAGATAAATAAAGCGCCCACAGGCTGTCTTTTGACATCACCATCCCACTTCAATTTCAGATCTATGTTGTTGGGCCGCAAATCTCTGGCCATGGATACAATAAATGGCTACCTTTGGAATGTACTTCTTGCTGAAGGGAAAACGGAAACAAGCAAATGCTGGACCCAGAAAAGTTACATAGTGCACCTTTA
This sequence comes from Chaenogobius annularis, assembly GCA_015082035.1. Lineage (NCBI taxonomy): Eukaryota > Metazoa > Chordata > Actinopteri > Gobiiformes > Gobiidae > Chaenogobius > Chaenogobius annularis. The sequence goes on along the minus strand of BJKM01000972.1, from coordinate 110,416 downwards.
ACAATAAGATAATGCACAAAGGTTTCATAGTGACGGCTGTAAGTGCTGAATTGATCCATTTGAGAGTCCGGTGAAAGCATATAAAGGAACGTTCTTCTCATACCTGTAATGCTACCAAAAAGGCTGCAGAGCTGGACCGCATGTAATGTGAGGTCAGGAAGGACAAAACCCTCTGCATACAGGAAGACTTGTGAATGTGAATTACCTATATGCCTGACCACCACAGATCACCAGCACACCCTCTGCCGTTGGACTCATGAACACTTCTAAACACCTGCCACTTTAACTACACTATTCATCACTCACTGCACTGTCACTTTCTGCACTACAACTTTAAACTTAACTGTAAAACTTGTGTACATAGCAATGCCTATTTTTATTTTTTATTTTATACTATAGTAATTTTTAAATTGTCCCTTAAATGCATGCCCTTTTTGTTTGATTGAATATATGTTGTTTTATTATTGCTCAGTGTTTTATGTTGCACCTTCATGCCGAGACAAGTTCCTATGCCTGTGAAGTTTGTTCATTGACAATAAACCCCTTTCTGATTCTGATTCTGATTCTGATTCATACAGCCCTCAGCCATGATCTCCGCTCGATGTTCCTTTTTGAGCAGATGAAGGAGCTCCATTAGATACTTGAAGGAGATTCTACTTACAGGAACGGCCCACTCTACCCTCATATCAGTTACAGCACATTCAGCTAATGGAAGATGTGACGCTCAGTTTACAAGGATGAAGGCATCAAACGCACCGTCACCGTAATAATGATGTCTTGAATGTGCTGCGCGGTGGTCCAGATGGCTCTGAAGTTGTCTTCAGTAGTAGTTTTAAGGTATTGCATATTGATGTGTGGAGGGACATATTGATTGTTCACATGGATGACATATTCACATAAAAACATATTGTTCCTACAGCCCTCTCTCAGCCCTCACCACCGCAGAATGACTTGTTCCACTACTTGCAATTCAATACATTTTTGTAACGCCCAAAATCACAACAGCAGTTGCCTCAATGGGCGACAGTGAAAACAATGTTCATAGGAATTTAGCAATGTCCCAGCATCCCGTGTCCAGGAGGAGAACCTTTACTACGCCCTGCTGCTGTTTTTTTTTTACTTTGAATTCTCTTTTTCACCCACAAACCGAGAAGCAAGACGCTGAGAGATTAGTAAACAAGGAAAAATCAGGGATGGTGGTGCAGCGGCAGATAAACAATTAAAGCTGAATTATTCAATCTCCATTGTCTGTCATTATTGTAGTGTATCTTAGTTGCTGAAATGAAGACAGATAACAGTGTGCCTGATCAGATATAACAAGGTTATGGACCTTACACTCAATAAAATGTTTAATCATTCTATATGGCAAAAAAGTAATCAATCCAGGAGTATGAGTTATGGAGTAGTGTGTATATTCACGGATATCTGTATTAACAGTACACCAAGTATCAACTAGAGCCAAAGAATCTTGTAACTCTCTGCGAGCGTTAGATAGTGCTCTATCAGATGGAAGAGAACCCTTCGACCTATCTACTAAACCCCTAGTAGAATAGGGTAGTCTTCAAATTTTGCTAATAATAAGCTAAATATGGATAAAGAAATATTTTGTCCAGAGTTTGGAGCAAAACACATTAACAAGTGTGCACCTTTCATTTAGTCCTGATAAGGTCTTGTCTCAAAATCCTTGAAAGAATTGTAGTTAAACAGCTTTGTCGCCATCTACAGGACAATAACTTATTTGAAGTTTTCCAGTCAGGGTTCAGAGCCCACCACAGCACTGAAACTGCACTAGTTAAAGTCACAAATGATTTGTCATTAGCTGCTGACGATGGACTGGTCTCAATCCTGGTTCTATTGGACCTCAGTGCAGCATTTGACACTATCGACCACAACATTCTACTGCAGAGGCAGAAGAACCAAGTCTACTGGAGTTGCAAAACAATATTGAGAGACTACTCGTGGCCTTCACTGCGTCCGATAATTATATATCTAGCATCTTTGTTTCAACAATGTGAATTTGTCTTTTTGAGATTAGTATACTAACTCCTCTTGCTGCTCCACCCATCTTTGTTTTAATTTGGCTGATTCTATTTAATTTAATTGAGTTTCCTGAAGTAGAGCTACACACTCAAAGGATTTCAAATGTGTGATGATTTTAAATATTTTGTTTTTATTAGAAATCCTTTTCACAATCCAGGAAATCATATTAATAAAAAAAAGCCAAAGGGCAATAAAGAGACAGAAAGGTGGCAAATGATCCACTCATTAGTAACTTTTGTCAGGTGGCAAAATGCATACATGTTATTAATTTTATAATTATATTTATTTATTTAGCATTTGTATCTTGTAGTTGCTGCAAAATAAACTCACTTCAATTTTTCTTTTTGTTGTTTGTAATCAACTGTGTAATGTTGTCTATCCTGTTGTTAACGCTGTGATTTTCTCATCAATACGCAGGGATAGTCTCTCAATATTGTTTTGCAACTCCAGTAGACTCGGTTCTTCTGCTGGTTCTTCCTTTTTAAGCTTCTGGTGTAGAACCGGTTGATTCTGGGAGTGGGGCAACATCAGCGCAGGCTGTGAAGTTAGGATCTTAAGAAGAATGTTTCAGGGAAGTTTTAACACTCAAATTTACTACAGTGTCAGTGGAATAAGAAAAGCCACAGCCTGACATTAGCTCTATCTATCTATCGATCTGTCTATCTATCTATCTATCAGACTTTACAATCAACAAGCCCCTAAAACTGAACAAGTAAAACACAAAGCACTCTGAAACATAACAGTGTTATACAGCGGAAATCAGGCAAGATAAAAGTTTGAAACTCACTGAAGAAGCTGCTGTCTGGCGGTTGTAGGCAGGAGGCTCTGCTCCACTTCACATAAAACTAGCAGGTAATGTCCAAGTCTGACTGCTTTGTCTTCACAGTTCCACTATCTACATATCAAAGCTTGTTGTAGGTTTTCTTACAATAATAATTGCTGTGGCTCTGGCAATAGATTATGTGGAACTGTGTTTAACATTGGTGTCATAAGTGGCCCGTTTATCTGCTCATTTGTTTTTGGCACAAATTCAGAGACAAATTGTAGGTAACATGCTCAATTATATTAAACAAAATCAACAGAAATGTTGGCCATATAACAGCAAATAACATCCAAAACAGGCCTTGCTCTCGCCTGCGTCACTCACTTTCTATCTACCAGGGGGCGCACCCAAGCCAAAAAATCCCAGAAGACAATAACAGTGATAACCCGTATTGTGATGCTTGTGAATCGATCATGGATTTACTGTAATATGACAAAGTGCAGAGCGTGGCCGATCTGAGGAGTTATATTTTTTGCGCCATATCTCTAATTACTGGATTAGACAATTTAATTTTTCGGATTGGACACCATGATTTCTTTTTGGATTGCCTAATATACTTCCGTTTTAGGCCAATGGTTCCAAGTACAAAGCAAACAGGAGGATACATCTACCGGGGGACCAAGCATAGCGATATACCGTCTATAATAATAATAATAATAATAATAATAATAATAAATAAAGTGGAAGGGTGTCTATGTTGCGGAGGTCAGGAGGGAGAGAGTTCCAGAGCTGAGGAGCAGAGCGGCTGAAGGCTCTGCCCCCCATTGAAATAAGACGGAAAGAGGGGCGGTAACAAGATAGCCGCTGGACTGATAGTAGGACAGAGGGCTGGAGATAGGAGGAGGACCTGATGGAGCGAGAGGGAGTGCTGAGATGTGGAGGAGGTCAGACCAGACTTGATTTACGGTGGAGCCAGGGTTATGGATAGCTTTGAAAGTATTTAGTCCGATAAATTTTGAAGTGAATCCGTTGTTTTATGGGAGACCAGTGAAGTTGTATGAAGGATTGGGGTGATGTGATAGCGGGATGAGATCACGAGGGCGTCCTGTGATAATGCGGGCTGCAGAGTTTTGGAGAAGCTTGCAGTTTCTGGAAGGGATCTTATTGGGCAGACCAAAGAGGAGAGAGTTACAGATTAATCGATCCGGGAGGTGACTAGACTACGTATGACAAGTATGGCTGTGTGTGAGGAGTGAGGAGAAGGACGGAGACAAGAGATGTTGCGAAGGTGGAAGTAGGCAGAACGAGTGATGTTGTTAACGTGGGAGTGGAAAGAAAGGGTGCTGTCAGAGGATGACACCCAGACTCTTGACTTGAGGGAGGGGAGGACAGTGGAGTCATTGATAGAAATTGTGAAACTGTTTGATTTGAGAGAGTGGAAGGGGTGCCTACCAGTAGGATTTCGGTTTAGAGCTGTTGAGTTTGAGGAAATTTGAAGAGAACCAGGAATTGATTTCCTGCAGACAGAGGGTAAGAGAGGCTGGTGGAAGTGATGCAGTGGGTTTAGAGGAGAGGTAGAGCTGGGTGTCATCCGCGTAGCAATGGAAATGAATGTTTGTGTTTAGATGGAACCAAGAGGGAGAATGTTAGATGATGAAAAGAAGGGACCCAGGACAGAGCCCTGGGGCACACCAGCTGGGACAGGGAAGGGGTTGGATTGGTGGATTTCAGTTGTATGAATTGACTGCGATCGGAGAGATAGGAAGTGAACCAAGAGAGAGGAATGTGGGAGATGCCAATAGATTTAAGCCTATGGATGAGAGTGCTGTGTGAGATGGTGTCAAATGCTGCTGTTAGATCGAGGAGGATGAGAATAGATAGTAAGTTAGAGTCAGAAGCTATGAGGAGATCATTTGTGATTTTAAGAAGTGCAGTTTCAGTGCTGTGAAGTGGACGGAAACCAGATTGAAAATGTTCATAGAGACTGTTTTGAAATGTGATGGGTGTGAAGTTGAGAGGCGACTGCTTTTTCAAGAATTTTGGATATAAAAGGTAAATTAGAGATGGGGCGCAGATTATTGAAGTTGTTGGGATCTAATCCAGGTTTTTTCAGAATAGGGTAACAGAGGCAGTTTTGAGTGATAATGGAACAGTTCCGGAGGTCAAGGATGAGTGGATGATATTAGAAAGGAAGGGGGCAAGCGAAGGTAGGCAAGATTTGACGAGAGCTGTGGAGAGAGGGTCAAGGTGACAGGTGGAAGGTTTGGAGTTCAAAATGAATTCAGAGATTGTTTGGACAGAGGGAAGGGAGAAGCTAGAAAATGGTGTAACATGAGAGAGGGGGGAAGAGATGTCCACTCCAGGAACTGCAGCTTGGCTTGTTAGGTTGTGATGGATGGTAGTCACCTTGGAAACAAAGGTGACAAAATATATATATATTTTATAATTAAGTCATGTATATGAAATTTGTTTAGCACTTTAAAGAAATAAGGCCAGCGAACAGAATTGTGAGACATATATGATTCATTATGTGTAATGATTGTCTTATGTTATCTTGCATTTGTCGTTGTTATTTCAGCTGCAAATTTTTTAAATTTAGTTCTTCTGTCATAACAGGAAAATTGAGGGTGTCCAAGAAATATTTCATCTTCCTTTATCTCTTGAGATTTTAGAAAATATATATCAGTCATATGATTGAATTTTGACTCGTTTGGTTAAAAATACGATATTCTCATATTTTAAAACTTGCTCTGCTTGTTTGTTTTTTTTTATTTCCATGCTAATAATTTAGACAATTTGAATCCACTTTCGTAATACCTGTGTTTAGTAAAGGGCATTTTCTTAATGTAACACTAGCTAGATGTTCAAGAATCGTAAGCACATTAGTTTAACTGTCTATGATCCCAAAGTCTGAAGCAGTAATAAATGTGATAAAATAGTCACAGTGGTTTATCTGGTCATATGGTTGTTTTGTGCTTTTGGATGTCAGGTGAAAACAAAATATTAAGCAAAGAAAAAAAAGGGCAACTCAGTCAGTGTGGGTCCAACAGCCTTAAGGCAGCTTTTATTTACAATAGAAAACAAATGGGAATTAAATTGAGATTAATTGATTTGTTACCGCATTGGTGAGGCTGCACTCTAAAGCGGGGGAGGGAGGGACATGCTATTAGTGAAAAAGAAACAAGATTAAAAACAAACAAAGCCATTTCTATAACAGAAAGCACCCAATGACAAGCGCCATCCTCCGCAGCAACCTAAGTGCTGACACAAACTGCAAGGGTATTAGATAATACTGAGTAAAATATACAAAATTAACTATAAGAAACAGCAACCAGCACTGAGCTTGTAAGCACAGTGCAATTAGTATTAACACAGTATTAACACAGTTTCATTACATACATAATAAAACACTGGATTGTTAAGACCCTTTAAATTGTACATCACAAAAATACATTAAAGCATTTTTCACAAAAGGTTAAAACATGACAAAAGATACAATTGTTTGGCTCACCAAAAACCACCATGTGCACAGTCCTGCTCAGGAAGAGAAAGTGAGTCTCTTCACCTCTGACCTTTAAAGTATCTGTCATGTAACTCACTCACATGACCAAGCTAACCCTGCAACATTAACTATTTCCTGTGAGGTCCGATCATTAATTTCTCCTCTTATCTTTTGAAGTTCCTATAGCACTTGAGGATTCCCCTTTTTGGCACGTTTTACCTCCAGCAATTTTAGTTCTTCTTACAGATCATTTAGCTTTTTCTCCCTTTGTTTCTTTTTTCAGAAGCAATGGACATAATTTTTCCTCTCAAAACTGCTTTAGCAGCATCCACAAGGACCATTGTCAGATTTTTTCCTTATATAAAGGGCCATTAAGAAGGCTGGCAGGCTGGATTAGGTCTTTCCACCAAATTTATAGAACTATAATTAGGAGCATGATCACTTAGGTCTTTTCTGCCTTTATCTGCTTCAGTGATTTTAGATCTGTTTTTTATTGAGAATAAAAAAGTAGTCTATTCTGGAAAAGATTGCATGTGGATTAGAAAAATGGGTATACTGGCATGCCCTAGGATTCATTTCCCCTCATATGTCAATCAATCTAATATTCTTGATTAAGATATGGAACTTCTTGGTAATTGTTTCTCTAGTGCTCTTGAGGTCGACACGTCTAATGTAGGCTGAATGCGAAGATTCCAATCGCCGCCACAAATTAGGGTTCCTTAATTAGGTCCATGACATCATCATAGAAAGTGATATAACTCCCTGGTGGCGCATACACATTTAAAAGAGTGAAAACCTTTCCATTAATATTCCCTTCAACCAAGGGTATCTGGCTTCTTTGTCCTTACGTTCAAAACTTGTTACGGTTTGAAATCAGTATTGCAACTTCCCTTCTATGTTTGCCTTTGTATGATGAAAACAAGTTTTTTTTAATAACAGAATTTAGTTAGTTTTTGATGTTCATTGTAATTTAATATCTAATGTCTATTCTTTCTTTTTCATTTTTGTTAAAACGTTTGTTTGTTTTATTGGGTTCAGTATGCCATTTATATTGAAGGATGATACTTTTAACACTGTATTGATCGTACCGTTGTACGATCAATACAAATAATATCTCTGGTAAAAACAAACAAACACAAGAACCATAGAAACACAGAACAGCTGAAAGGATAAAATTGAAAACAAAAGGGTTCATGCTAGAAACAGGAATCGAACCCAAAACCTGATCAAGAAAAAAGATCGTAAAAGGGAGGGAATTCCAATCCTAAAGAAGGGCCCCCCAAAAACTCCCCAGGCATTCCTGACACCAATCCTTGGAAGGAACGGGGTATTTGACCTCATTAACTCACCACTCCTCCCTGCTACACTCTGCATGTATTTTCCAATTACCCACAAATCCAATCTCCCACATTTGGCACATCGATGAGTAGATGTACTCAGACACAGAGTTTATATACTAAAGTAGACAGCCAACATGGAGCATAAAGTCTGATGTCAAAAACAAATTAAAGATGTCACTATCATCAGTCTGTTCAAATTAACAGAAATGTATCACTATGTGACCACAACCCGAACTCATATGCCCCACGTTGGTGGCTCCAGCTCTCATGTTGTTTAGTTCTCTGTGTTTTGTATCTTCCTGAGGAGCACCTTTGCTTCTCCTGGTGTTCTGAGCTTGTGTTTTTTTCTTTCAAACGTCACCAGAAGAGTCGCAGGGAAAGAGTCCATGTCTCAGTTTTCTCTTCCTGAGCTCCTCACAGATGTGGTGGAACTTTTGCCGTTGTTGACGAACCTTGAATGTCTCTGGAGCGAAGAAGATACGCTTGTACTGGAGGTCTCCTTTAACCCTTGCAGCCTTCAAGACGTGTTCCTTCACACATTGTTAAGAAACCTCATAATCAGACCTCGTGGTTTATCCGAAGCTGGTCTTGGTTTGCCCAGGTGATGTGCAATTTGATTGTGATTAGGACTTCAACTCCTGATCTATCAATGAGCTCTGTTATAATCTTATAATATAATAACATCTTCTCTATCTACCCCCACTTCTCCCTCCGAGATCCCCACAAACCTAAGGTGAGGACCCCAAATCCAGGAGCTGATTTTTCATGTTATTGTTCTCCAACTCCAGCGATGTCACCCTGGCCCGCAGCGCCTCCAGCTTTACTGTCTGCAGATCATCCGTATTGTCTGAAACAGGCTGCTCGACTTCATCCATGCGTGCTTCGGTTACTCCCTCTGCTTTTAGCTGAGCGGCTACTGCATTAGATAGAGCCGGAGTTATGGCAGCTAACAACTCGGCTCTAAGAGACTCCATGGCACGCTGCACTTAGGACATCTTGAGCCATAACTGAAGACTAGTTACATTCTCTCCTCCTTCCGATACAAAGAAGTTGCGAGAATCTCAATATTTCCTGTTGCTGGTCCTTCAGTCCTTTTATTTTGGTGTCTGAATAATAGTGGGCTAAATTTTAGTTGGGTTTCCTGGACCCTTAATCAGGTGGCGTTGCATAGAATTTATTATTGTGGTGATGTATTGGGGGTTAGTGGGGAAATCAGTGGTCTATGTTATAACCCTACCTCGGTCTCCACTGTAGGAAAGCCAAGCCATCAGGCTCGCCCCGTTTTGTTAGGTTTCGTTTTTGCATCAGTAGTGTTATGAAACAGTAATGGCAGCCTCTTGTTCGGAGGAGAAAGTTCCAACCCAATTAAAGACTCACGTCAGGTTTTACTACTGTTTTGCTGTAAGTGAATGAACAACGCAAAGGGAAAGGTTATACAATAATATGAATTATTGGTAACACAAGAGTATTGTAACGCGTTACTTTTACAACTCAGCAGCGCAGTAACATAACGCGTTAGTTTTCCAGGGCAGTAACGAGGTAACGTAACAAGTGCGTTTTAAAAGTAAGGTTATCCAACACTGTTTATAAGAACATAAACACTTAACAGTTTGTGGAACATATTCCATAAAGACAACATATTCTTGTTTGTTTCATTTATTTCAAGAAGGTCAAACATATTTACAGGATTGACATGTCAAACGTCTATTGGCTCATAACAAACACCATTCAAATGGTGAAACATACAATTCTGTACAAACCAACAAATTCTGTACAAAAAGTCTAATAAAAACTGCAGGTGTAGATACAGAGGGGTGAGAGGGAGTTGTGGCTGTGAGGGTGGAGTTTGTACAAGTTGTGGGGCTTTGTGGTCAGGCTGGGTCTCAGGGTGTCCCGTTCTGGGCTGATGAGAAGCTCTGGAGGTCGACAGTAATGTAGTGCTGGTGGAATGACAACAGTGAGGTCTGGAAGGAAAGTGTGTACCTACTCAATTTTCCTAAATGTACTCAGAGAGGGTTAGGATAAAGAGGTCTGGGAGTTTGAAGAGGTGGGCAGTACTCGCTTACATATACTCAAGTATATATACTGGAGTAACCTTTTACAACAAAAGCTGTGAAGCTGGGAGTAGTTTTGATACACTTTTCCTCCTGCTTGAGTAACATATTGTAGTGTAACAGTCTCTTACTTGACCGAAAGTGTTGGTTCTTCTTCCCACAATGTGAATTTGTCTACAAGTGACGAACACTTTATGTTGACAATATGAAATGATTTGAACATTTGTGTTTCTAGCACCGCTCCTTCAAGTATTATTTAGTTTGTATCCCTTTGGTGCATTATTTTATGTTTTGTCCTTCCAATAACATCAACTTCAAATTGAAAATCAGATGTTACTGTTCAATTTGAGCTGTTAAGTAATTTTTGAATCACTACATTGTACACTAATACTAGAGCAATATTGAAGTACAATCTTTGGCCCCTCTGAGTGAAAAGGATTGGAATAGGAGAAGAATGAGAGCATGTGATTACACCAGTAGCAGTAACATCCAGCCAGTGTCCTCTGGAGTGGTCAGACTGTAGGGGAGAGTGAGGTTGAGGTAGCGGCACACAGACCGGCCCTTCACCAGAACGCGGCATGGCTCGGCACGGCACAGGTCTGACGTAGTACAGGGAAATGCAAGAAAGAGTTGGCACAAAGTTCAGTTGGAGGGTCAGACCTTCCTTTCATCAGCTACAGTTAGCTTTAGCAGTTAGCTTTAGCCTGTGGCCCTGGGGATGGGCCAGACCGTGCCGTACTGAGCCGTGCCACTCTGGAAAACATGCACACTGCAAAAAAGGAATAGCGACATGAGGTAAAATTACATGAGTTCTGAATGATTTACGTAGTTTTGATTTGTTTAGGTTAATTTACTTAATGGACAATGAAGTGAATTTCACTGTTCCCTTTGGCAGATCCTACCCAGATACTAATTGATATTAAAGTTTGTATAGATTCTAGATATTCAGATACAAAAAAAATTTCAATAGGACAAAATTAGACTTTTCCTGGCTAGTTTTAAGGTGGATTTACACCCCCTTGTTGGGTCCTGGTTTGACCCCAGTCCAGGTTTAGGACCAAATTTAGTCCCAGTTTGATCCCAATTTGGATGTGGAAGTGTGAACGCACCAGTAGAATAAAACCTCACGGCTTATTTAATAACATTCTATTGTTTTTAAAAAAAGTGTTACATTTTATATATTTTAGTATCATTTGAAAACAGTATTGATTATAGAACCCTTACCTTAGTATCAAAATCCAGTTCATCAATAACTCAATAACCAGTCAAATATTTTGTTAGTCCTATAGTTAAAATCTACACTTTTAATTTTGAATTGAAAAAAAGATGAATATTCTACAGCATGAAGATATCGACATTTTGCAGTGCGGTGAGAAGGGCAGTGTGCTGAGTTCCTGAGTACGGTCCTGAGTTCACTGAAGCAGGGCCCACCAGCCGTGGCCTTTCTGAGGAGGCCCAAACTGGGGCATCCCGACACAGCTGTGGGATAGAACTTCCAGATGTCCACCAGATTCCCGAAAGTCTTGAATACTGAAGAGTTTGTATAAAAACTAAGACTATACAATGTCAAATGTCACTTAACAAATTCATTGTGTTAGTGAGAACCTCAAAGCCACAAAGGACTAAGTACAATCTTTACAAGAGCAATCCCTGTTATTATGGACCAACATAAGGCTAATATACAGACCATTGATTGTATTATTTGTTCTGCATGTAGGAGTGGGCGACATTGACACACACACACATAAAGAGTCACGTTTAAGATAGATCTCATGATTACATTTGTAGACCATTCTCAACCCTCGTCATTGATTCCATGACTTGCACGCAAATCACATTCGTGGGAAAAGAAGAGGGCTGATTTACAGTGAGTGCATCAATAATGTGTGATGCGCTTTAGCTTTGGTTGTAAGTGTAAAAGAAGTTTGTGTCTGCATTTGTCGCATTATACATTTGGGGTTTAGGCAGAAATATCACTATATGACTCGCTGTTGCCATTTTTTATGCATCTCTCTATTCATTTCCATTGGCCGCTGGGCTTCGTGTTTGCAGTAGTGTCAGTAAACAGTCAACTGTCAGTAAACAGTCAACTGTTTCATGACTTTATGCAAGTCATAAAACAGCTCCACTCGACGAGACTGAAGCAGCAGCAACGGTTTTCAAATAGAGATGACGGACTGACTAGGCAAGACGGAAAATTAGAGAGAAACAAGGGCTAAAATTGGGTCCTCAGCTCTAAATGAGAGAATGAGAGAACAGCTGTTTAATTGATAGCTTTTTGCCACCCAGTACAAAAAGAATGTGATGTCACTGAGAATGGTCTCTACATTCTAGAATTCAAGTCAGAATTCTATGGTGGAAATTGTTATTGGATAGAAATGTGCCAAAAAGTGCCAGTTAAAAAGATTCAAGTAATATCCAAAAAGTGATTGGACTGTAAAATTAACCACAGGTGCAGAAATATCAATTTACACTCTTGTTTGTTTCTTTAATTTTCATGAACTGTTTTATTTGTAATTTATGTAATATTCTAATCTTGCATATATTCAAAATAAAGTTTGGAAAGAAATAGATACACGTATGAATTACTGACACTAAAACTAGTATCAAAACTACTTACTAATTTTAACAAGTAGGTTATAAACAAATCATAATCCCTGAATAATTTTAGAATGGTCTTGATCTATATCAGAACTACTATAGGAAAAACAATTATGGTGTGGAGATAATGGGATTCAGTTGTCCCAAGTATGGGTATATTTGAACACATTACTGTATTTTCCTTAGAATTTAAACTGAGTTTGAAATGTTATATAAGGTTTTCAGGTAATAGCCAAATTGTTATTTTGAAGAAGTGTTGTGATACTGTCGCCCACCTCTAACTGCACAGTACATCCTCTGCACAACTGATTTGTCAAATAGTTTCTTTGGATTCAGGATGAACTTTGATAACAGCATCTCCTCCTTTGGTTCAATTGGACGGCCTTTAGGTGCTATGCGTATTCAATTTAGAATCATTCATTATTGCACAAAAATAAGTGTTTCGGGCTACAAATATTTAACACTTAGAACGGGGTACATTGGATGAGTCCCTGGTCAGTTACTGGTCACCACTGCCAATCGCACTTTAGGAAGCAGTGAAGAAGGCACTAAGAGACAGGGCTGGTGCTGTCCCTTTGACTATATAATAGAAAGTCCAGCTGGGGGAAGAGAACGCCTTCAGGAGGACGTCAAGAACCTGAACCGGTCTTCACCACATGGTCTACTGTCCAAAGTCAGCTGTCCTGTCCACTTCAGCTGGATGCCGGGAGGAAACACAGCTGCAGAGACACAAAAGCAAAGGGATATAAGAGTTTAGAGGTCAGAGAAGCTGTCATCACAACTCAAACTGTCCACTGCGCCTGATACTGGTCACACACTCATTCCATTAATCTTATGAGGAGTGCAAATATACTTAAATACAGTAAAGCCCTCAATTGGTAGTAGTGGTAGCAGTAGTAGGAGTAGGAATAGTAGTAGTAGTAATTCAAACTGAAACTGTTTCTGAAACCTTTGGAGTACAAACAAATGGCTGGATTCATTGTGTCTGACTGAGACTGTAGTTTTGCCCTCTGATGTCAGATATACTCAAATTATAAGTGGTCACAAACTCTGCACAGAGGAAAATCAGATGGCTTGTTAAATATATTAAGTATAGCTGGAGAGATCACCTGACACTAGTTTTGGAATTTGTTGGGTCTTGACAACTCCTCTTTAAAAGCTGAAGCTAATTTCAATTCTTGTCATAAACTAATATGACTTTTATAGGGAGTCCGCCTGGACTGGTATTTTTTCTTTGTTGGTTTTGAGAACAAGCTGACCCTGATTCATACCATAATGCTCGATTTGACTGGAAATACGGGTTAGAGCTTTATTTTTATATTTAACATTGCCAGGAGCTTTATTATTATTATCATTATCATTATTATTATTATTATTATTATTATTATTATTATGCATTATTATGATTATTATTATTATCTCGAGCCATGAAATGGCAAAGAGTTCTTCTTCTTCTTCAACTTACGCATTTTTGCGTCGCCTATAGTAAAACCACCAATTAAATGAGACGTGTCAACTTTGACCTAGGCACACGAAATTCGGAACAGTGATAGAGCTCCCTGTGAGAAACAGGAAGTCGGCCATATTGGATCGAACCGGCGCCGCCACTTTGGCCACATTTTTTACAAAATCGTACTTGTCCAAGGTTTTCCATTCGATTGAGCTCCAAGCAACACTTTCTGCATCTAGACACATTGAAATTTAATAAGCAGCCAATTTTTTTCTTAACTCCTTACGGTCTCCATGTGGCACGCCTTCCCGTTTTATGGCCTGATTGTAACCAATTAATAGTGCATTACAGATATTGTGTATTGGCCAGCAGGGGCGAAATGAATGCTCACAAACACATTCAAATCATTCTGGAGGTAACACACTTCATTTGATCGGGCTGAAATTTTGATCATTTGTACACCTCCTTACACTGATTACAAAAATGTATCCGCCATTATGATATATATATATGGGCTCAATGTTTAAACATGCCAAGACATCAATTATGATGAATAAACTGACTTAAATGCACATATATTGTGTTTTAGACATAAGATTTGGGTGAGATGAACTATAATCTCTTGGCCTCAAGGTACGACTATTTAATCCTTGGTGCGTGATTTTTTTAATGCGTAATTTGCGGGTGCGCGGGTGGCGAGAGCTATCATCGCCGCTTGCGGCTTTAATTATTATTATTATTTGTTAATTGCATCTGGAGAGGGCTTGTTAAAGAACATACTCATGTATGTATATTCTGTAAACATGCTGAATTGCAGCCATGAGTTAATTTCACTCACACAAACATACTGCCACTCTTACACCAGCATACAGTACATGGACACTGGAGGCAAAGTAAGTGAAGTGTCTTGCCCCACTGTGGCACCTGGCGTTCCAGTGGCCCATCCCTGCCTAGCATTCGAGATCTGACAGCTCGGGCACTGTCAAGTTGGTATGGCCGCAGCTTGATAGTTTCCTTTGGTGGACTAAAGGAAAAAATTAAGAAAAAGTCTCAGGGCCCATCTCAGTTTAAGAGTTTAAATAATTACAGTTTTATTTGTGCGACCGTTCAATTTGCGATTTACTTTCAGTGGAGACATATCTTTCAGCAATTCACGCCATCCCGCCTTTAAGATGTGAATGGAATAAGATGTTGTTTGTGCATTAGTTTTTCACTTTCTGCACTATTTCTGTCAATTTAAGCTGTACATTTTGAGTATATACTCAAAGTCTAATTTCATTTTATTAGTACATTTTAATTTTATGCATGCCTCTTCATTTGACAAATGTTGCTATTGTTCTTAATTTGTGTATGTTGCACATTAATGCCAAAGCAAGTTCCTAGTTTCTGACCTTTTTTGACAATAGCAAAAAAATCTTTTTTGATTCTCACTTTGAGCTAAGGTGCAGCACCTGGAAACCAGATCAAGATCTTAAGCTACTCAAAAAAAACACAATTTGTGGATTTTTGACCATTCAAAAGATTTGACATGTTAATTACAGCAAGAGCCTTAACTTTTCATCACTGTTTAAATCCTGGATAGATTGGGCTTGATATGAGCAGAGGAGCTCCTCAGCTCTAATGTCATACATCTATAGAATAAAAGCTGTTTACATGACATGCTATCCTGTTTGTGTTGCAGAAGGCATCAGGACACGTTTCGGATATCACTCTCTTCTGCCACTTGGATCAGTCAACTTTTTACAATATTTTTTTTAAGAAGTTCAGGGCTTGCGGCATCAGTATCTAGCAGGAGAGCTCATGTGCTGCTAATAATAGCTGTTCTACCGCTGTCATGTTACCGCACATGCTAACAGGCTAGGCCAGCATTGCATAACCTCACAGGCTGCAGACAGAAGTGGGTCACACTAGCATGCGATGTGGAGAGGGAGGGGCTGCTGATGTCATGGTGCATATGTCATGTAAAAGTGGGTGTGACCGTGTAATCAAATTGTACTTCTCAAACCCCATACCTTAGCTCCTATTTAACTAAAATGTTTACTAGTTACTCTTCCTAATGTAAGTTGGCCAGCAGTAATGGGAAGAATATGTATTGAAAATGTATTTAGTTAGAGAATACAGAATACCTGTGTTAAAATGTATTTTGTAATAAAGTCCGTTTCATTACATAACATAAAAAAAGTGTTTATTTTAGAGAGAAGATAAAATCACACATTCATACATATGCAAGGGCGTCTTCTAAAAGTAATCTGAATGCCACCAATTGAAAGAATAACTGTACATACTTTTGGTACATGTCATTAGCTACTTTTATGTTGACAATATTAAATGCTTTGAAAATGTGTGTCTCTTGCAGTACTTCCGATTTGACTTAGTTTGCATAAATTTTTTATGTCTATCCTTTGAAAATACCAGATTATTACTCTTAGTTTGAATTACACCAAATATTGTTTTATTCTTACTTATGTAATATCTTGAACCTTATTATAATATAAGTACTTATAGTAATTATATATATTTTATATTACTAAGTAACTGTATATCCTTTACCCACATCAGGGTTTTTTCCCCTACTGTTTGTAACGCGTAGCCTACAAATCGGGTCACCTCAAATCTAAGAAGAACTATCCTGGTAAATAAAGGTTACCACATAAAATGGATGACTAAAAATGTATCATGGTGAATATTTAACCCGGCGTTATGTACAAGTTAGGGCTGCCTTTTAGGTTGCCAAAAACGTTATGCACAAAGTCATTTCCGATCTGGTTTGTCACACAGCTGTTGCGTTGCGTTTTGCTACACAGGTCTCAACCATGTCCGCCATTTCAAGCGTCGTATTACAATTTTATAGTCATCGTAACAATGATGACTATAAAATTGTGGACTCACCCTCTCCTGCAGTTTGGTAAATGTTTGGAAATTTTATGATTTACTTAGGGACATTGTGACTTCTCAAGCGCTAGCGCACTGGTAACAGGAAGCCAGATGAGATGGGCAGCGAGTGCTGCACCTGAAATTACCTTATGGGATGGAGGAGCAGCCGCTAGGTTGTACAGTGAATTCTACTTTTTTTCACTTCGTAAGTATTCTCTTTTACCTTGGACTCAGCTGTTCCAAGTGGATACCACATTTATTCACAAACACATATCTACACATATGCACACCCCTGCAAACACACAACCACACACAAACAATCCCTTATGCAAGTATGTGTCTGGATTACAGGCTCTATAGGCTCAGCAAACATAGTTTGGGTGCCCTAAGCAGAAATTCTCAGTGGTGCCACTATACCCCCAACCCCCTTCAAACTTGTAAATCGAGACTCTAGAAAACACTACAGGTTGCAAACTATTGATGCTTTCTGTTGCATTTATGAAAACATGATTTAGACATTTCTAAGAAGTTCAACACTTTGGCTTTTCAGCTCTGCAATTTGCCATGCCAGCTCGACACATCGCACATCTTGTTTCATTCGTTCTTTTTCACAGTTTCTAATTGAATATAGGCCGATTTTCATAATCTAAAGACTGTTTTGCTCCTTGTGGTTTGTCGAATAAGCTCGTGGAGTCTAAACCACTCCTAGTTTAGACAGTTTGTTTACAATGTGGCTTGTACAGTAGAGTTTACTCAAGTCAGTTAGTTTAAATGATAAATTGTAGAAAAAGATTCAGTTGTAGTCATTTGGACTCTGTTTTAGAAAAAACGATACGTTTCGACTCTCATCCAAGAGTCATTCTCAATCAGTGAAACAAGTCTGAGAACTTTAAATGATAAAGAACTACAGACAAAGTAGGCCTACAATGTCGGTGTAATCCCTCATTCGTCCAGGAGTGTTCCATTGTCGAAAAAGATTCAGTTGTAGTCATCTGGACTCTGTTTTAGAAAAAACAAAACGTTTCAACTCTCATCCAAGAGTCATTCTCAATCAGTGAAACAAGTCTGAGAACTCTTGTTTTTATCCAACTCTGTGAGAGCCCTGCCCACAGGGCGGGACCTCCTGCTAATGGCCCATTGAAACTGGGACGGGCCTATTGTTCTATGTTCCCTGCCTCACCTTGAGTGCCTATTTAGCATCCGAATGCCCCGGGCGTCTCCAGGGTTTCAGCAGACCATTATAAACAACTGGAAGGTTGAATCTTAAACCTCCATTACGATTTAAGGAAGGGTTCTCTTTTTTAACAGAGATGGCCTCCTTAACTCCTCTTTCAAACCATCTTTTCTCCCTGCTCAGAATCTCCATCTCACTGTCTTCAATAGAGTGGTTTGTGGCTTTAAGATGAAGATGTACAGCACTTTGGGGTCCTGAACTTGCGTGTCTTCTGTGTTGATAAAGCCTCTGTTATAAAGCCCCTCTTATAAAGCCCTATGCCATGGGAACCTGCAGACTGTACTCTACTCAGACCAGACAGTTGTGTTTGTAGATGACAAAAGCCCTGCGGTTGTTTAGACAGTGATAGACCAGTGTGCAAAGTGGAACTATGGGCACATTCCTCCCAACATCCGGTCTGCTCCAACGGTATCTACTCCTCCGTGTAGCCTCCGTGGACCGCAAAGGCTGTATCGAAAGGGGACAAGTCTAGCCTACGGGGCCGCTCCGTCACCCAGCGATCGAGACTCGTTGCTAACGCCAATGCTAACGCCAATGCTAACGCCAAATCTTATGGCTAAAACAAACTAGTTTGTTCGGCTTTTGTAAAATATAATAATTGAAAATATTCCTGTGTTCCTCAAAATTACCTTGAAGTTTCAACAAAAGTAATAAACTATGCAGTCGCAATTTTGGAGGGAAGGGAACACATGAAAAGGTAAAATGAGCATTTAAGTTAGTTTATAAATCAAGAGATCTATGTTTAAGGAGAAAATATGTTGGATGTTAGATGTTCTTGGAACATCTAACATTAAGCCATTACAGAAAACACATTCAAAATATCACCAGTGACACCAGTTGTAAGTTCATAATAGAACTCATATCTTTTTTTTTTACCTTTTACTAGAGCATATGACAATCTAAAATGTATTTATTTACTTTGGTACTACTACTACTACTACTACTGCTGCTATTACTATTACGATTACTTTATTTTAGGGCTGCTGCTATCGACTATTTTAGTAATCGAGTAATCTATTGATTCTTCGATTAATCGGTAATTTTTTTTGTACATTCCGTAACCATTTAAAAGCATATTAAATCATTTTTTAAATAAGCTTTATAATTCATAGTAATAAATGAATAACAAATGGAATTTCTGCTTAAAATAACACATTTTATTCTTAATTTCACATAACGACCCCAAATGTCCCCAAAACAGCAACATTTCACTTCAGCCCCAACTGTTCTGTTTGTATATAAAGAATATATATAAAGCACTAATTAACCAGAGTGTTTGTAAACAATTACAGTAGCTATGAATTAATTTGCGTTTATGTCACATAAATTAAAATAAAACTTTATGTTGGATGGGACCAGTGATCCTGGTGTTTTGAGCTGTGGCTCAGCATTTTGCATTTAGTCGTTTTGCGGCGTTGGCTCTGTGTGCCGTTCACTTTGGCCTCCGTGTCATTCCCAACAAATTATTATAACCTGGTCCTCCACGACGCATCTATCTCTCTGTTGTGCTTTAGCTGCTGCAGGTCAGAGCGGAACAAGCTCTGTGTGAAACGGAAGCACAACAATTCCGTGCACTCCGCACGCTACAGATTCACGTGTTAATTAAATATGTAAATCAAACGAATCATCGAGGCAATAAAATAATAATCAAAGAAGGTTGAGCTTATAATCACCTCACTTGAATCTCTTTTTAACTGTAATATTACTTATTATAATAAGACAAGCTCCATGGTAGCGCTGGGCTTGAGACGCAGAAAAAGTCAGCTTTCCTTTGGATCGCGTCAATAACAAACTGCTCTGTGAAGGACAGAAACAGCGTGTACAGGAAGTGTCTCCTCCTCCTGATCCTTGGCCTGACTCCCTCTCCTCTCTCGCCTCCCTCATGCGAGCGTAACTCTACAGCTTCGCTGTTGTCTTGTGTTGTCGGCTCAAGCCGCAATGTGATCCTTCCGAAACTCACTGAGAAAGCAGACAAAATAACAACTGTAGACTGTGTATCTGTGTAGTGATACACATGCTGTCTTTTGACCCGTGAGTCAGGTCTGGTCAAGAAACTTTAAACTTAACTGTAAACTTGTGTACATAGTTTTATTTTATACTATAGTAATTTTAAATTGTTTCTTAACGCATGCCCTTTTGTTTGACTGAATATATGTTGTTTTATTATTGCTCAGTGTTTTGTGTTGCACCATAATGCCGAGACAAGTTCCTATGTTTGTGAATTTTGTTCATTGACAATGGCAATAAACCCTTTCTGATTCTGATTCTGATTCTGAAAGTTTCATTTCAATGCAGCAGATCGCCGTAATCGCACGTGCACGCTCCGTGAGTCTTTGTATTCTGCCACATCTACTTTCACTAACTCATTAAACTAATTTCTCCATGAACATGAGTCTGATTGTAATAAAACACACAGTGTTTTGAAGCTTAAGACTAAGACTTGTTTATTTGAAGTAGTATTTTAATGATGGCGCTACCTAAAATATGGGATGAAGTTGGGTTTTAGGGATGGGACAAAAAAAAAAAAATTCCAACATGTCTATGTTTAGAGCCATCTCCCTGCCATCTCACTTATCTCTTTTTTTTTCTTCCCCTTTTCATTTGATCGGTTATTTTATATGAAAATGTAATACATTCCACATTAAGAACAGGAGTAGGAACCAGACTAAGTCATATTTTACCCCTACGCCATTCTTTACACAATTAATAGACATAAACATATACATAGATGGCCACTTGTAATTAACTTAAAAGGAAAGAAAAGACTTATCTCTTCAATTCAATGGGATTGTAAGTGGCTTGTAAGTGTTCACATATTTATGTTTCTCATTACAGGTGCCATTTTGAGGTATTTTGAGCAGCATGTTTCAAATGTTTTCACCATCAAGATATTTGGCTTTCTGGGTACCAACAGATCTAAACCCAGACTTGACATTACGGCTAAACCAGATCTAAAATTAGACTAAATCATGGATAAGGTAGTTCGAAATTATTCTTAACCCAAAGGAGGACAAAAACAAGAATGGATTTGTCTCCAAATAAAACAAATACTCAAAACTGCAGAGGGCCCTGCATACCACCAGTGGTAGATGTACCACCGCTTGAGAAACACACTTAAGACCATTAAAATATATAATAGTCTTTAGTTTAATTATATTTAGTTCAAATTATTTGAATTACCTACAGTAAATAAAAGATCACCTTATGTCATTGGTGAAACATTGGACTTTGTTATCATTTTTAGTTTCATGTGGATAGGCCAGGACCAAAACATTTGCAATTTGAATTAAAAGGCCAATTTTACCACAGATTGTACAATTTGAAATGTTATGACAAATACATACATTGAAGGGGCCATCCTGCAACAACCTGAGTCAGGAGCAGCAGGACCTCCCCTTCGGAGTGTTGTGAAATAGCCTGTAGAACTGGAGCAGACCGGTATAAGGGCAGGAGCCTGGTTTACGAGCTGTGGTTTGTGCCTGAGGGGCAGAAGCAGGATTATCTCTGTCTGGAGTTATGTCACAAATGCATTCCATACACTCCAGAAAGTCAACATTCAAACTCAACGCAACATTTAGACCATTCTTCAAAAACATATAATATATAGAAAAAAAATACATTCAATACATTTATGTATAATGTAGCAGTATTTGAGTGAGCAGTACTTGAATACTGCAGTAGTGCGATGGTATTTGAATCCTTGAATACTGAATCCTACAGTAGCATTTGAATACTTGAATACTTGCATCCTGCAAGGGCGGACTGGGGGGAATAAAGTGGCCCGGGAGATTAAGGGAGAGCGGCCCACTTTACACAACAACATAGCATTTATGCCTGGGACTCAAAGTCATTGCAGGGGGTCTGGAAGTCAACCACAGGAAAAAAACAACAACAACAACAACTGAAAATAGGTGCATTTTGTGGGTTTTTTGGGGGTTTTATAGGGGATTCAGTTGGCCATGGTATATAATACAATTTAAGCATGATTAAACAGTTTTAATTCATTAATCAATTAATCAATCAATTGTAATAAAATAGAGTCTAATTTTATATAGTTTTATAGCCATTGTAAGAGAACAAGGTGCAACATAAAAAAGTGTATCATAATAATTGTTAAAAAAGTATAGACCATGCTTAAAATAAGACAATAAAATAAGGCCATGTGGAAAAACACAGTGGAAATTAGGGCTGCAGCTATCGATTATTTTAGTAATCGAGTAATCTATCGATTCTTTTGTTCGATTAATCAAGTAATCGGTTAAGTTTCCTGTACATTCAGTAAACCCAGTAAACCATTTAAACGCGTATTAAATCATTTTTTAGATAAACGTTATAGTTCATAGTAATAAACAAATACAAAATAAGGAATTTCTGCTTAAAATAACACATTTTATTCTTAATTTCATATAAATTTGTCCCCAAAACTTTTATTCTTAATTTCATATAAATTTGTCCCCAAAACAGCAACATTTCACTTCAGTCCAAACTGTTCTGTTTGTATATAAAGAATATATATAAAAGGACTTAATTAACTTGTCATAGACTATAAACAATTACAGTAGCTCTGTCACATTACTTAAAATAAAACATGTGTAAAACGTTATGTTGGGTGGGACCAGTGATCCTGGCGTTTTGAGCTCTACCTTTTGCGTTTTGCCGTTTTGGCTCCGTGTGACGGTCACTTTGGCCTCTGCGTCTCGGACTTTCTGTTTCACAACAGATTATTATAACATAGCCGCGGTCCTCCGTGCTGTTTCCATGTGCACTGGCTGTTTAAAAGTACGACTGTGACTGGGAAGCAGAGTTGTTGAGGGGGGGAGCGCGGAGGTCCGCGGTGGCGTGTCGAAGGCGCGGGGGCTGGGGTGGGCGGAGCTAGATACATTGTTTAGAGTCGCAGCTCAGGATTATTACAATAGATCCATTGCTCTTTCACTCATCAAAACTCTTCACAGTCGCACTTATGAGTTTAAAACGCACCGCTCTCTTCCTTGTTGCGCCTTCTTCAGAAAGGAACAAGCTCCGTGTAAAACAAAAGCACCGCAAGTCGTTCCGTGCGCTCCGCGTGCCACAGATTCATGTGTTTTTGATTAAATATGTAAATTAAACTAATCATCGAGGCAATAAAATAATAATCGAAGCTTTTTTGTAATCGAATTTTTCGATTTACTCGAGTAATCGTTGCAGCCCTATGGAAATAGGAGGTATTATTTACATGGATCATTAAAGTGAGGCCTTAATTAAAGTGACAGGTGTTATGAACGGTTCTTCATCTGCCTGGATGAACTGTCTTGCTAGATGAACTACCCTCTCCCCTCCTGAATTTGCGACTATTCTAATGTTTTGACTGTTGCAATTTCAGGCGTTACAAAAATAAATTCAATTTAATTATTAAGGTGCAATGAAGTGTCCAGAAGTCCAACGGCAGAGGGAAATAAACTGTTCTTGTGGCAGGAGGTCCTGGTCGGAATGGACCATAGCCGTAGTGGCTCAAATAGTCCATGTCCAGGGTGAGGGTCACAGCACAACTTTTTTAAACATCAGAACAACAACTCCTTTTGAGCTAGTCCCATTTTTTTTAGGATGTGCTGCAGATATAACTCTTTTGGTGTGAGACGCCGTAGAAAAGGAAAGCAAAACGGGAGTATTTGTACGTCTCCGGAAATAGGCGCGCGGACGCACATACCAGGGATCTTGTGCGCTCATTAACCAACAAAACAGATTAACTGGCGCTGTTGATCAGACAAAATAGACTTTTCTGCGCCTCCTGTTTTGTGCCTTTTTACCAATTGTACTGCTCACTTTGCACTAGTCCATTTTATTTTATTTGTAAATTCTAAACATTATGCATGCCCCTTTTGTTACATTTTGCTACTTTTATTATTCATTGTTGTATGTTGCACCTTAATACCAAAGCAGCTTCCTAGTTTTTTAATCCTGTTCATTAACAATGGCAATAGATCCCTTTCTGATTCTGAATACTTCAATCTTGCAGCAGTGGAACAGTTCTAAATTGGGTTTCTTTTTATCTGAGATAGATATTTTACTGTTCCTATCAACAACATAATGTCTGAAATGTCACCCTTGTCCTTCTGTGTTCGAAAGGGTCCATTTTGGGGTCACTTCTTTTTCTGATGTACATATTTCCTATTGGTCAAATTGTAAATAGTTAGCATAAGCATATATCATACCACCTTTATGGTGATGACTTACAATTGTATTGTTCCTTTAAAGAAACAGAGTTGGACAAGCATTTGCAACTTAATGATGGAAAAACTGAAACTCTGATTTTAGCACAAAATTCCCAAAGACCTGCTTTAAAACCCGGGGGGACCTGTCCTTTCAAGCTGTCACCCCCAAATTATAGAATGCCCTGCCCATGGCCCAGCGAATGGCAGACTCAGTGAATTCTTTTAAAAAGCAGCTAAAGACACTTTTATTTAGACAAGGCTCTGTCTTTATTCTTGACTGTACTTTTTCTTGTTGTTTTTCTAGCTCTCCGTAAAGGACTTTGTGATTTTTATCTGTGAAAGGTGCTCTATAAATAAAGTTTTATTTACTCACTTAGTGTAATAGTATTTGACTACTTGAATACTTGAATCTTGCTGTAGAGTGATTGTATTTGAATACTTGAATTCTGCAGTTGGCTGACAAAATGCTCCTCTTTGAAATCGACTATGGTCAGGTCAGTTAGGTAGAAATAAAAAGCTACAGTTTCCCAGCTATGCTGCCCTAGGAGCAACTATGCTGGGGGAAGTATGGAAGCTTGAGCACTATCCTCTGCTTCTTACTACTTTTCCTATCAACAATATTTAATATTTAATTTCACTTGCAATCTGTTCATTGCTTTTTCTTCTTCTTCTCCCACTTCCACGATGTGAGTGGAACAGGCACATCGATGATCTGTGGATCCAGATGCTCCTCAACCACCTGGAGAAACAGTCTCTAGTCCAGATGAACAGTTCTTCATCTGCCTCGAAGAACTGGTTCTCCTCCTGAGTGGGTCCAGCTCCACTGTCAATCTCGCGTCTGGCTTATCGTCCGAGTGAGTCGGGTCTCTCCTTCACTGTGGAACTCCTCGAGGTTTCTACTTTTCCCCAAAGAAGTTTGGTAGTTTTTCCTGGCCGAGAAGGAGCTTGGGACATTTGTCTAAGGACACAGGCCAAGTCCGTCTGTTGCCTATCGAGGCAACTGCTATTGTGATTATGGGCGTTACAAAAATAAATACAATTGAAAATGTAAATGTGTCTGGGGACCAGCTACACTTGAAGCATTAGTGAGCTCAATGGACTTAAATTGTTTAGATTCTGGCACCAGCACAGGGCCTACCCCACTGCAGAGCGCCGAAAGGAGGCCTCCGCCTCTGCTCCCAGTTCCAGGGCCCTTTTTGTCGGTGCCACCACTGAGAGCTCCGAGCTCCGAGCCCCGGGCCCTCTCTGAAGGCCAACACACTTGTTGCATAAGAGCTATAACACCATAAACTTCTGACGGTGTGGTCTGGCAGCAGCTGACACACCCACATGCTCAGAACACAGTGTACTGCAAACAGGCTGAAATTGTCATCACAATTTAAATGGAGGCAATTAGCAAATTGTTAGTTACTAAATATGCCATGAGGTCTTATTTTGTGTAAAAAAAGCTAACCTGGTTTATACCTCTATAAACACGTTCTGAAATGCATAGGGTTTGTGTGCGACTCAGAGTTCAGTCTCAAATGTTAATGCTCCTGAATATGTGTCAAATCTGCACTGTGAACTGAATCCAGCGCCTAAAAATAGAACATCTAATCACAACATTTGTCAAAACGCACTCATTTTCTACTGCCTGAGCCTTTTTTCAAATGACGCAACCTAAAATCACCGAAAGACTTGTTCCCTTAACATTTGGACAGAGTTTTAAAGTGCTAGTTCTCTGAGTTAAATAGTTCCTGAAGAGATGGTGATTGAGGCCAGGGCTTAAGCGCATCCTGGTTTTGGACGCAGGCGGCACGCGGTTGAGTGGACAGCAGTGGTACACAATGTTCCAGCATGAACAGAGCGGATCACATACAGGCTATAGAGCGAGAAAAACAGAGAAAGAGAGAGAGAGCGAGAGCAAAAGAGAGAGATAATGAGAAGGGTATTGAGAGAGACGGGGGGAAGAGGGATGGAAGGGAGGGAGTCCCATTCGCCAAAGCAAAACAAATCCATACCGCTAATGTTCAAAATTTGAAAACTGGAGGCAAAAAAAGGAAAAAAGTTCTCCCTTTTATGATTTTAAGCATATTTTTTTGCCACAAAATTGTATTTGGGTTTCACAAAGGTAGAATTTGTGGCGAAAAAATGCTGTGTCATGATAAGTTCTTGTTACATAAACAAATAATGTAAAATGCAAATGCCCTTAAACCAGGCTCTGATATCACATCCAAGTGTTGTTCATTTGCATCCCAGTGTCCACATTGAAATCAAATCAAATTATGTTCTACTTCATTTTGCATGAATATGAAGAATGTTTTTGTTAACAAACCTTTAATGGGTCTATACTATTATCATATTTGAGAAGTTAATGTTGTTTTCTCTTCTGAAATTGAGAATATTGTATGCCATTTCAATTATTTTCAGGATTTAGGATTCAGATCAGCTCTAAAAATGGCTGACTCAGCAGATGGATGACATTCGCAAGAGAATAGCAAAACTGGAAAATATGAATAAGTTTTAGTATCTAGATCAGGGGTGCCCATTGCGTCGATCGCGATCTACCAGTCGTTCTCGGACGCAGTGGCAGTCGATCTCTGAGGCAGTCGATACCAAAGCAAAGTTTTCTGGCTGGCGCTAAGTGACAGTATTTACACAAGCTGAGCGAGTGTATCACATGGTGCGCACATTCCCCAAAGGTAACCATGAGTTACAATCAGCGCGAGGAGGCTACAGTTGTGATTTTGTCCGCTCACATGAGGGAGGCGAGAAAGGAGAGGGAGTCAGGCCGAGAAGCAGGAGGAAGAGTCAGGCCGAGGAGCAGGAGACAGGTAGGTTTACGCTCTGAGCGCTGTTTCTGTCCTTCACAGAGCAGTTTGTTATTGACGCGACCCAAAGGAAAGCCGACTTTCTTGACGTCTCAAGCCCCTCCTCCCAGCATTGCCATGGAGCGTGTCTTATTATAATAACTAATATTCGAGCTTCAAGTGAGGTGATTATAAACTCAACCATCTGTCATTTAGTCTAGTTATTATTAAATTTTCAAAATAGTCATCTGTATGAACGGGTCTAGTCAAGTTAATGAACAGATTTTCTCTCCCCAGCTTTATATTGCACGTCTATACATGTTTCTATAGTTGTTTATTAAACAAAGTAATATAAATCAACAGGTAGATCTAAAAGTAGAATCTAAAAGCAGCTTGCACGCTGAAAAACTGTGGGCACCCCTGAACTAGATTCTTGACTACTCTTGTTTACAACTTTATTATGAAGTACTTGGCTACTTAGCTTTTAAAGTTTGACTTTATATCCATAGAGGAGGCGGGAGACAGAGAACAGAATTTTATCTCAGGGTCGATTCTCCTACATAATGTATGTCTCTGGTGCTCTGAGGAGCTGCACACAGGCTTTGTCTGACAGCCAAGACGGAACAGTCAGGTCTGAGTGACAGAAAAATTTGGAGGAACATCCAACTTCAACAAGTTGATGTTGAATTGCATGCTCCAAACTGCTCTGTAAAGCTGCGAGTATCAAGCCTGCGCTGTCAACAGTTAACCTCTTACAAACACAGAAAGCGGTGCATGCAGCGCTAATCCCCCACAGCAGGCACCACGAGGAGTTACATGACCAGCTGGGTTATCTCCGACTGCCCCAGTGCAAAGCCATCAGGCTGGGAAGGGTCTGGAATATAGGGCTGGGTAAAAGCTGCCTGAGGGTGGGGTGAAAGCGGGTGAGAGTTGGAGTGGCAGTGACGCAGGGGCAGAGGTGAGAGTCTGTTTGGACAAAGACACTGGGCTGGGGCCTACTGACGCTCTAATTAACTAAATTAAGCAATCAGCTGATGAATGAGGCAACTGCAGAGAGGGAAATGGGAGTGACAGGGAAGGTCTGCATGAGGCCTGGTAGACACCTGAAAATAAGCTTCTGATTCACAAGCGCACAGTACCAATCTGTGCAAAAGCTGCCCTAGAGAAGGTCTGGGGGTTTGATTGCAAGACCAGGCGGATCTTTTTGTGTGGAGTCTGCATTTTCTGCCAGTACCTGTGAAGGTTTCATCTGAGTGCTGACCCCAAACACATGCAGGTAAGATATTTCTTAACAGCAGGGTTTACAGATGCAGTGGCTCAAGACGAACCTTAAATCTTGTCTACATAATTTACAACTTGTGTGCATGACGACAAATAAACGACTTTGCCTTAACTTTAACAATCCCAAAGAGGCTTCACTCACAAACTAATAAACGGTCTAATATTGGATGTACTTGCGTATTCAATGTAAGTGTACTGCTGTGAATAGCCTCTAGGGCTGCAGCTATCGATTATTTTAGTAATCGAGTAATCTATCGATTCTTTTCTTCGATTAATCGGTTAATTTTTTTGTACATTCAGTAAACCATTTAAACACATATTAAATCATTTTTTTTAGATAAACGTTATAGCTCATAGTAATAAACAAATACAAAATAAGGAATTTCTGCTTACAATAACACATTTTATTCTTAATTTCATATCAATTTGTCATTTGACATTTGTTAAACGTTATGTTGGGTGGGACCGGTGGTCCTGGCGTTTTAAGCATTTTGCGCATTTTGCGTTTTTGGCCGTTTGGCTCGTGTGCCGGTCACTTTGGCCTCCGCGTCTCGGACTTTCTGTTTCACAACAGATTATTATAACATAACCGCGGTCCTCTGTGCTGTTTCCATGTGCATTGGCTGTTTAAAAGTATGACTGGACTGGAAAGCAGAGTTGTTGAGTGGGGGAGCGCGGGGGTCCGCGGTGGCGTGTCGACGGCGCGGGGGCTGGGGTGGGCGGAGCTAGATGCGGTGTTTAGAGTTGCAGCTCGGGATTATTATAATAGATCCATGGCTCTTTCACTCGTCAAAACTCTTCCCAGTCGCACTCGTGAGTTTAAAACGCGCCGCTCTCTTCCTTGTTGCGCCTTTGTCAGAGCGGAACAAGCTCCGTGTGAAACAAAAGCGGCACAAGTCGTTCGGTGCGCTCCGCGCGCCACAGATTTTCACGTGTTTTTAATTAAATATGTAAATTAAACGAATCATCGAAGCAATATAATAATAATCGAAGCTTTTTTGTAATCGAATTATTCGATTTATTCGAGTAATCGTTGCAGCTCTAATAGCCTCACATTATTGTGTTCTGTGCCTCAGATCTAGCCCTGGGCACTGGCTGAACCCTATTCCAGAGCACCTCCCAAGCCCTGGGCAGCAACAGCCAGTTCTAACCTGGCTCCTGCGCACACCCAGAGCTGAAGAGGCTGCATAAGATGCTGACGTCAGCCCAGTGCCTATACTCGTTCCTGAGGTTAATCCTTTCTTTCACTGTGACTGTGACGTGGGAACACCAGAGTAAATAGGAGCCATGGTCCAGCTTAGTCCTATTTGGATAAAGGCCACAATTGTACAGGTTAGCGCTGAGGAAAAGTGCCTGTACGCAATGGACAGGGAGTGTTCTGACATATACTACAGTAAGAAAAAGGTTAGGACCATTGAACCACAAGTTTACCGCTTCAACCACTCTAGTCTGTTCCATTGACTGAACAGACAACAGCAAAATATGAGAATCAGAAAGCGCTAATCAATAATGTTGGTTTAGTGACATAATATCATTGTGTTCAGCTAGTTTAGTTCAGTTAAAGTTGTACACCGTAACTTTACAGGTTAGGAGTCCTGCACTTGTTTTCTCTCCATGGAGATGCTAATGCTTTGCTTGGAATGTTCCACGGTATGGCAATGAACACATCTATCTAACATGTATTCAATTACAGGTGTTTTTATTGCTTTAAAAAAAAAAAGCCCTGAAAAGGCTATATTTGAGTAGCCTCTTCACATATCTGACCCCTAACTCGGCCTTGCCATACTGTAGCATATTCATGGCAAATGTTAACATCTCAATAGAAAAAAGCATGGGGTAGACCCTTTTCAAGAGATGTTACAAAGTGTACCTTTAACCAAGATCAACAAGGCTAAATGATTAAAAATGAAATTAGACTTCATTACATTTCAATAATAAAAGATATCTGTTTTCATGCAATATGGATAATGCCTTAGCCAGTAATTATGCACTGAATTGTTCAACCCATGATGCAGGTTGTTTCATTACCCAGTATTATACTCACACCCTGAAATTCTTACCTGCTGAACTCTCAGGCGGCACATGTGACCTGGTCCATGCGCACCTCCAGCTGGAAAGCATCGGGCCGGTCCTGGGGGTTGACAGCCAGCATGTCGAGCAGCAGCTTCTTGACGCCCTCGGACATGGAGCTACGGGCTTTCTGGGGAATGTGTAGGACCATTTTAGGGTTCTCCAGCAGAGCCTCTCCCACAGGCACAATCTCCGATCCCTGGCGGATGTAGGTGCCCAGGAGCTCGCGCTTGGACTCTGCGTCGATGAAGGTGATGCGCTCCAACATGGCCCAAATGATGATGCCAAGAGCAAATATATCTGCTTTAGCCGTATAGTGTCCCTCCCACACCTCCGGCGCCATATAAAAGTCTGAGCCACATGCAGAAGACAGCCAGAACTTGTTGATGTTATTCTGATCTTTAGCTCCTGCCCCACAGAATTCCTCGTTTTTACAGTTAAGTGCAGCGCAAACTTTGCTCAAGCCAAAGTCCGCCACCTTGAGGACTGGAGTGCCAGTTTTCTGGGATATGAGGATGTTGTCAGGTTTGAGGTCGCGATGCACAATGTTGTTCTTGTGCAGGAAAGCAACGGCACTGGTCAACTGCCTCATAAAGCTGCGGTTGGTGTGGGGGTCGGGCCGGCGCGAGAGAATGTACTGGTTCAAGTCGCCGCCTTCACAGAATTCCATCACAAACCACAGGTAGCAGGGCTCAGCCGGGCAGCCCAGGATCCGCTCACCTGGGACACAGGACCCAGGATGCATCCAACCAAGAGGAGAAAAAAAGATTTGGGAATAAGTATAATATTACAAAGACAAAGGGTTGTCATAGAATACCCAGATAAGACATTTTATTTACATTATTTTGTCTGATTCTGTACTAGTCAGGTTTTAGTCTATGTTTAGTTCCAGGTCAAGTCCCAATTTTGAGAAGCTGAGACTGTAGTTTTTGCTTCTGAAGTCTGATCTACGCAAGCTCTGACCAGAGGAAAATTTGTAGCATAAATTGAGCATTTGACAGATTATGACAATTCCTTTATCAGAGCTGAAGCTAATTCCACAAAAAAAAACACAGTCAAAAACTCCAGACGGAATCCATATAAAAGTCCTATTAAATTTGTTTGAATTCTACGGAAATTTTTATTTGTGTTTTTGGAGAGCAAAATTATCCTGATTCATCCCAGAATGTTTAATTAAAATAAGTGGGCTTTCTTTAGAGATTCTAAATTTCCAGGAGCTAAGCAGTGTGTGGGTATACTATATTTAAATGTAATAGGCCTATTCAGGTAACATACAAATAAAAAAGATATATTATATATAAATAAATATTGAATAAAGAGTACTTTGGTAAAAGTTTTTTCTATTAAGTAGTAATACTATAGAGTTCAAACAGTAGTAAAGGCTACAGTATATTAGTTTATTGGCTTGATATGATAAAACTATGAGACACGCAGCACTTTTTTTTTTTTTAAACAGTGTGGTGATCCCAGTCTTTTGTGATACTGAAATGAAGACTTCATAGATTCAAAGAGGAGTAAAGTGATAATAAACATATTTGCCCTACAAAGTAGAGTTCAATTACCTTCCAATATGCTCCAGCGTTAATCACAATTGTAATGTATGCAACATTACAAACACATTAAAGAAGTGAGTGTTTTTTTATGCAATTTCCAGAGAAAAAATAATATACCGTATTTTGCGGGCTATAAGCCGCTACTTTTGTCAGATGTTTTGAGCCATGCGGCTTATTTAGAGGCTGCGGCTTTTCTGTGGTTTTTTTCTTTCACCGCTAGGGGCGAACTAACCGGAATTAGAAATCAAAACTACAGAAAAAGTTAAGCAAAGAAGCAGATGTTTGCTTTTTTATTTCAGCTAGCAAATAGAACACGGACGACAAATTACCAAACTATAAATTATTTTCAAATTCTTGCCGCATCATTATGGAACCCAAACGAAGAAGTTCGTACGAAGCAAGTTTTAAGCTGAAGGCCATCGATCTTGCTAGGAAACCGCGCGGCTGCACGCAAGCTTAAACATCAATGAATGTACGGTGACGCTGGAGGGGGACAGACGGGACGAGCTCATGCGATGCCCAAAGTCAAGGAAAGCAGTTCTGCGGCCTATACAAAAGGTGCGGCCTATGTATTGTTTTATTATCGTTTTTTTAAAAATAGAGCAAATGCGGCTTATATAGGGGAGCGGCTAAAAGTCCGGAAAATACGGTAGTAGAAATATGCAATGGCAATAATAGTGGTAGAATGTTGAGCACAGTGGACATTAGATGATGCGTTGTGAATGGCTGGTTAAACTGTTCTACTGGTGGAACCTATGGAACTCTATGGGAGATTCAATGTTTATGAAAGAAATATCCAAACTTATAATTATTTGTTCTGGACTGGCTCCACAAACTTGACATTAATCTAATCCATTCACATTTTTAAGGATGAAATTGACAGTTTTTGTTTCATGTGGATAGATTACAGCGATATGAACCATAAACCACGTGAACAATTCTGCAATCTGACAGTTAAACAGCAAATTCTACCTGAGAATTCTGAGCTGTCTCAGCTCAGTTTAAACATAAGGGATTTTACAATGTTGTGATGTCATCATGTGTACCCATCAAGATACTCTCACAAAAATACTGATGACACCTAGATCCGACCATGCTGTATGTAAGCAAAAGTCCCTGGGGAAACTGAATTTAGAGATGACCTCTCTGCTTCTCTGTAGTTTAATCACCTTCATTAAGGCAAATAAACATTTACATTTATATTAAGTAAACTAGAGAAAGAGTTTGAAAATTTACGATTTTCTCATATTCACTTGCGATGTCTGTCTATGCTCAGAGACTTCGCATCATCTCACAATCTGATGTTACCAATTCTGTATTTTAAGCATGCAAACCAACTCTAACTAACCAGTTGAAGTCACATAAAACATCCACACCTGGTTCAAACTGGAATCAAGACAACAAGGAATCATTAGAAATGGTTTGAGCTCAAATGGTCAAGTTCTTGCTACATCACAACCTTCAAATTGTATAAATTGAGCTGAAGGACAGGTCAGAATTCAATGGTAAAATTTGCAATCAAAATTCAGATGTTTTGTTTGGGTTTATGGTTCCTATTGCTGCAATTATTGGCCTTATCTACATGAAACAAAAACTGCCACAATGTGCCTGGAGAGCCACAGTATTATCTAGAGAATTGGAAGAAACATCTAGAGAAATACCTTAGGAACAAATTCATATTATGAATAATTTGGTGTTTAAACCACAATAGAATTGTACTTTGTTATAAGTGAAAACAACATTGATAGAATTGAGAACATCATGGAATAGTATCTTGGTGGTATTTAAAGGCGATTATCTTTGTTGGTGATTGTCACGATTATACAAAGAGTTTTTTGACCTTAGTCCCTAGTTGTCAAGTGAAAGTCCTTTAAGGTACAAGATGAACATAGCTTATGTGGAAATATGTGGACCTGATATCTAACATAAATGATTATAAGGATTTTTTGTTCGGTCATTTCCTTCAAAAACAAAAGCAGCCTACTGTTCCCATAAAACACAAATACCTCGCGCAGGAGGCAGCTGAGATTAATACTGCATTCAGATCCAGCATGAATGGTGACACTTATATAACAGGCACACTAGGAACAAGACAATACTGCTCCATGTTTGTCAATCCAGAGGTTTAACAAAATGGGAGAATGATTACAAAGTAACACAGTCAACTGAAAAAATCCCATTTCATCTTGACTCGCTTTTTCACTCCAACTTGGAGAAAGAACAAAGCAGAAAAAGATTAAACAACAGCTGAGTCATAACAACAAATTCAATCAGCCTAAAATGAGATATTATCACATAAACTCTTTTTGTTTTCCACTAAAACTGTGTAATACGTGTCATACATGTTTTATTTATTATACCACTGACACATGAGAATGAACACGTGGATTGCACAGAACACCAGATAGTACACGGTGTTCCCTTTGAGCAGATTCGTTGTACGTGCACAGTGCAAACTATAGGCGACGTATAGACTGATGGCGTCACTGCAGCCAACTCTGCTCCATTCACACAACCCCCAGCTGCTGTACAAAATACTCCTACTGTCATAAACAAAGCAGGTAAAATCCTCTGGTAAGGATAATAATAAAATGAGATGAGAGTATTTTATGTTTGTAACTGAGCGCATGAGACTCCTGGACTGACCTGATGTCATAACGATGTGTCCTAATTCATGTTTAGACAACGCAGTAAGTACCCTTGTGAAATGAACTTTAGGTCTGCAACACTGATTGCAATCGAATCGAACTCGAAATGAGCAAATCAAGCCTGCAATTTTTGAAGTGTCATCAATTCCTCCACAAACAAACAAACAATTAAAATTGCATTAATACTTCTAACACTAGTTTAAATCCGAATAGTTTAAATCTGAACATGTTCTGAAATAGATGGGATTCTTTTTGTCAGTTCATGTGCCTTTTTCAGTCTTTTTTGAAAGTTCGAACTCTGAACACTATTCCAATATTTAAAAATAAATCAGAAAAATCACAACTGGCCAAGATATTTTTCCCAAAATGTGCAGCCCCAAAAGTCCTAGTGCACAAACAGCTGGACCTAGCATGACTGGCATTGTCCGGAGTGCGCACCTTTGAGCGAGGTCTCCACCAGGCGCAGGTACTGTCTAGATCGCTTGTTGCCGTGGCTCATCTTCTGCGCCAGGCCGTTCCTCTGCAGGACGCACTCCTCCAGTTGGACCACGTTCTGGTGTCGGTTTTCCAAACTGGTCAGGGCCCAGAACTCGGCTAGGGCCAGCTCCACGTTCTCTGGAGCGTCACACTGGAGTCTCTTCACGGCCACTCTGGAGCCCGTTTTACGAGCTATGGCCTCGTACACGACCCCGTAGCTTCCCCGACCCACTTCCCGCAGCAGGCTGTACCGCGGGCTGGGCAGCGGCGGCTCCAGGCGCTCATTGTTGAGGAAACCAATAGAAAAGCAGTCGTCGTCGTCGTCGTCGTCGTCGTAGCCTTCCTCCGCGGGCTTAAGAAGGTTGTTGTCCACCACCGTGAGGGAGCGGAGGACTTTCCCTGCGTCGCGCTTCATTCTGTCTGCCCCAGCGCGCCTGCCGCCACGCACCGCGCCGCTTACCTTTCGCCTCCTCTTGCCGTCGCATATATCCATAACTCCTTTTTTGTTGAAAGTGAGCATGAAGGCAGCTCTTGTTTATCTTTCATTACTCAGCTCGAAGCTCAAAAGTATGCCGTTCTTGCGTCTTTTTTCGCGTTTCCGAATGCTTTATCTTGGGAATATGAAATAGACACAGTAGACCAGCCTCGGGACGGTACTTTGGTGTCATAAACAAAATGTTCCAGCTTTGAGAACAGAGGGCGGGACCCGGCTGAGCCCTGCATGCTGATTGGTGCAGAGTGGAAGCCTCTAGAAAGGACGAAAACACAAAGTCAACAATGAAATTTGGTGTAAACGTGCACAGGAGTTATATTTATTTCTGTCTAGCTTCATGTATGGGACTATGAGGGACAATTGCGGGGTAAATATCCACATACAGCACGGTGCGCGTGTCCAGTACCAGGGAGCATAGGCAGACACTAAGGCATGTGTAACGAGGCATGGGAGGAAGAAGTCCCCTTGGACCACCGCGAGAACTACACTCTAAACGCTCCTTTACACGGGCCCAGCGGACCTGCGCACATAGCACAGTGGTTTTATGCTGGACTGCATCACCAGGGTGAACAATACCTGGCGTCAAACTGAATAATAACATTCATTCAGAACTCAGAAAATATTCTATTGCCATTGTCTGTGAAGGAGTTCACAAACTAGGTGATATGGTGCAGCATAAAACAATGAATACTATAGAAAAATTATAAACTATGAACAACAGTGCAAAACTAGCAATGGAAACATGATTTGAAGTGAGTTGTTAAAGTGTCAGGTGTGCTCATAAGCAGTGTTGGGTAGCGTTATTTTTACTGCCCTGGAAAACTAATGCGTTACATTACTGCGCAACTGTGTTATAAAATAATAATAATAATAATACATTTTATTTAAAAGCGCCTTTCAGAACACCCAAGGACACTGTACAAGAGAATAAAACAGCAGAATAAAACAACAAAATAAAACAACAGAATAAAACCCACAGTAACAGCAACTGGATGATGGTGTTGGAGTGACTGAGTTGTGTGGTGTTGGAGTGACTAAGTTATGTGGTGTTGGAGTGACTGAGTTATGTGGTGTAAGGATTGTCTGAACAGGTGAGTTTTGAGTCTGGATTTGAAAAGTGGAAGGGTGTCTATGTTGCGGAGGTCAGGAGGGAGAGAGTTCCAGAGCTGAGGAGCAGAGCGGCTGAAGGCTCTGCCCCCCATTGAAATAAGACGGAAAGAGGGGACAGAGAGCTGGAGAGAGGAGGAGGACCTGAGGGAGCGAGAGGGAGTGGAGATGTGGAGGAGGTCAGAGATGTACGTTGGAGCCAGGTTATGGATAGCTTTGAAAGTATTTAGGGTAAGTAACATGATAGAGCAGGGGTCTCCAATTATATTTTATATTTTCCAGGGGGCCAGATTTTTTGGAGGGCTACGGTCCGGGGGCCGGACTACATAATCACACCACAATTTTATGTTTTATCTCTATAAGATCCACAAACTCACAGTGGCACAATTCAACAACGAAAATCAACATTGGACTTTACTTTCAGAGAAGTATAAATATCACAACAATATTACTAAAAACAGGACAAAAGCACTAAAACCCAGACAACGCAAACCCAGAAACCTGACTTTACTAGTGCAAAGCAGACCTGGGTTTAAACCAAGACTAAACAAACCATATCTACCATAGAATAATGGATAAACTATAAAGCAGGACTAAATCAGGACTAGAGCAGGACTAAAACGGGACTAAACGGGACAAAAGAAGATCCAAGATGGCGCCACAGACGGATGCCCTAGTTTTTTTATGATCTTTGTTTTGACTGTTTTTGTTCATAAATCGTGTCAGTGTGCTCTTACACCCGTGAAGAGTTCTTATCCATCCAGATATCTCCAGGGGAAAATCACGCGGCGGAGGCGTCTGTTTCTACATCAACAATGTCTAGTCATCGGATGTGACTGTGGTCGCCAAGCACTGCTCTAGAATGTCTTTTAACTAACTACAAACCATTCTACTCTCCACGTGAGTTCGCCTCATTCATTCTGGCCGCTATTTACATTCCACCGAGCGCTAACATGCAGGAGGCAGAACGCGTGTTCGCGGACCAGGTTTTGAGTGTGGAGCGGACCTTCTCGGACTCCTTGGGTATTATCCTGGGTGATTTTAACAAGGGGAATCTCAGCCACAAACTACCAAAGTACAGACAGTATATTAAAATCCCGATCAGAGAGCAGAGCACGTTGGATCACTGTTACACAACAGTCAGCAACCCCTTTCGCGCCGTGGCCCACGCAGCTGTGGGTTTTTCAGATCACCTGATCACCATGTACAAACAGAGGCTGAAGCTCTCCAAACCTGTGGTGAGGAGGTACGTGCGTGTTTGGACATTACAGACTGGGTCCCCAAGAAGCCCCAGATCAGCATTCAACACCAATAACCCTGCTCTGCTCCAGGACAAGATCTCCCAGCTCAACGTTCCTGACTCCACCTACAGGTGGATCACTGACTTTCTGACGGATCTGAGGCTGTGCGTGCGACTGGGGAAGAATGTCTCAGACACTCGGACTATCAGCACAGGAACTGCACAGGGCTGTCTCCTCTGCTCTTCTCCCTGTGAAAAATTGCTGCACCTCCAGCCACAACTCCATAAAACTGATCAAGTTTGCGGACGACACCACCCTCATCGGCCTTATTTCGGACGGGGATGAGTCTGTCTACAGGAGAGAGGTGGACCAGCTGGTTTCCTGGTGCAGCAGTAACAACCTGGAGTTCAACACCTGGAAGACAGTGGAGATGATCGTGGACTTCAGGAAAGTCACAGCCCCCCGGCCCCCCCTCATCATGACAGACTCCCCCATCAACACCGTGGACTCCTCACTTCCTCAGCACCACCATCACCCAGGACCTCAAGTGGGAGCCCTCTATCAGTTCCCTCATCAAGAAGGCCCAGCAGAGGACTTACTTCCTGCGGCAGCTGAGGAAAACCAAGCTGCCAGTGCAGATGATGGTGCAGTTTTACACGGCCATCATTGAGTCCATCCTCACCTCCTCCATCACCGTGTGGTACACTGGAGCCACATCCAGGGACAAACAGACTACAGTGCACAGACGTCCATCTCTGCAGGATCTGTACGTCTCCAGGGCTCTGGGACGAGCAGGTCGGATCACAGCTGACCCTTCTCACCCTGGACACAGACTATTTGAGCCACTCCCCTCAAGCAAGAGGCTACGGTCCATCCGGACCAGAACCTCCCGCCACTAAAATTGTTTATTTCCCTCTGCCGTTGGACTCATCACTGCACTGTTCACTTTCTGCACTACAAATGTAAATTTTACTGTAAAAACTGTGTACATAGTAAGCCTATTTTCATTTTTATCCTATATAAGATTTAAATTGTTTCTTTAATGCATGCCCTTTTGATTTCATATATGTTGTTTGATCATAGTTCATTGTTTTAAGTTTCACCGAATCACCAAAGCAAGTTCCTGTGTTTGTGAATTCTGTTACTTGGCAATGGCAATAATAATTTATTTTTCTGATTCAAATCCAAATCAGGACTAAATCAGGACTAAATCAGGACTAAATTAGGACTAAAGAAGGACTAAAGAAGGACTATTTTAAAAATGAATGTCTTTAGAACATTTGCTACAATGACAGTAGCCTACAGAAGCTGCCAAAAAACGAGAACAAACGCAGCTGTCACTAGGCCACATGCACAGTATCATGCATGTTTTTGGAGTTCTCTGACCTGCAATAGCCCCAGACCCCGATCTCTATTTGTTCAACCGACTTCTCATCTATTAAAAATAGCTCAAACTGAGCACTGAAATATATGCAACGTAATGAAATGGACAATGGGAAAAAGTTCCTGAAAGCACTAAATTCGTGACAACGGATCCATAGTCACGTTCTCTGTATGCTAAAATGCTATATGATGGGTTTAATCACAATCTGACACATATTCACGGTGAATTGAGCTTATGAATTTGGACATGTCCCAGTTCGAGTCCGTAGTCCACTTTTCATAGCCCAACCCTTGGGACAATCTGCACATCACGCACAGTGGTCTGACGTACCGTGCACTCGCGCAGGCTTTTCAATCCAATGACGAAGCCCGGAAAACATCCTGTCCTCCGATGCCACGGCGCGTAATGTTCCTTGTTGTCGAGCAGACGTCCAAACACTTGAAGCACACGGTCCTTACGCATGTTACATTTACACCAAATCGTCAACGAAGCTGTTATTTACTGTTATCACAAGTTTGTGCTTGGACAGAGAAGTGTTTCAGAAGAACCAGGGCTCTCTGGCCCGCCGTGACCAGTGGCGGAGCTGTCGCTAAGTAGCGCAGAGCTGCGGCCAGACCAAATTGGTTTGGGGGTCCGGACTTGGCCCCCGTACTGCCTTTGGGAAACCCCTGGGTTAGAATACTCTTGCATTACCAATAATTAACATCATTGTATAACCTATATCGTTTGCCGACAATCCCTTTGTGCTGCTGAATACAGTAACATAAGATTAGATTAGATTAGATTCAACTTTATTGTCATTACACATGTACAAGTACAGAGCAACGAAATGCAGTTTAGCATCCAACCAGAAGTGCAATAATAGTAAGTACAATATACAGATAATTATAAATAGGTGATAGCTAAATAAGGAGCCGTAGTATAATAAGTACAAATATACTGATTGATTGAGGTAAGGTGCATATATATATATATTTGTGCATTAACTGTATGTAGACTATAAACAGGGACTATAGACATAATTTACAAACGGCAAATGGGCATATGATAAATTAAGTAGTACAGATTGAGTGAACATTAAATAGTGCATAATAATAAACAGTAGCTGCCTAACATTACTAGACTAGTGCAATATACAGAACGGTTTTCAGTGCAACCAGAATCAAAAGAACATAATCATTGAAATATCAAATAAACCAGCATAAATGCGTTTGACTGAGTTTTATTTATCTTTTATGGTGACAGATTACCACAATACAATGCCATACAATAGGTCTGTTGATCAAGCAATGAAAAACATCTCTAAAACAAAATTTGTGGATTAGTAAGAAAACCAACACACAACAACAGAATGTGCTTGTTTTAGCTCTGTAGTTTATTTTAATCAAACTCACTGTTACCCTACATTTACTCGTGGGTCTGGAAAGTTTATTTGTCTTTGGCGTGAGGACAAGACTTCCAGTCACTAATTGCGCAGTGCGCAGGCTCTCAACATGCCGAAACCAGGAGCATTTTTTGGGGTTTATTACGCTGGATAATGCCAACGCTGAGAGCATCACTGAACTTCTATTCATAAATAGATGTTTTGGTTATTAGAAAACCCATGAAAGAATGCTATAAAAATGACATATCTTTAAGAACAACTTTTCCATAGCAATGTTGTCTGTGATGACTCAATATAAACATTGTAGTTCCAGGTAACTAATGCCACTTAGAAGCTGATCTTTTTGTTTTGTTTTCTGTACTGTTTTATGAAACAGGCCAGGCAACAGGCAATTGTTTGTGTTTTTTATTTTCTCTTAATGTAGAAATTGCTACTTTGCACTATAAGGTACAGTATCACTGAGATTTTAGTTTTGCTCTTTAAAATGTGATATTTTATTTATTTTTTATTTATTTATTTTTAAGTGTAAAATGTCATTTTATGTCAAATGTATTTCCTCACAAATGGTATCTGCCTCTAAGTCATAGCATTACCATTACCAAAAGTAATATTGTTTACTTCATTCATTTCAGTTGTAAATGTGTGAATGTGTATTTATATAGTCAATGTAAAATATTCACTTTTGGACATAAAAGAAACAACGAAAACGCGGTAATTTCAAATAGCCTCCCCTATATTTTGCATCACCGCCACCACCGGTTATACTAAACCCTACCTGCTTTGTGAGCAGACTCTTTGTAAGAAGATGACATTGACTTTGGTTGATGGTAATATTAAATATTCATCACAATTTATTAAGTTATAATGTTTGATTTCACAACATCACCACAATAGCCCATATAGTCCAGTCCTAGTTCATTGTTAGATTAAAATGTCTCACGAATTAGGCTAAACATTAGCCAGTGACACAGGAGTCATTGTTTGAAGGCACATGTGGGAAAACACCGGTAACAGAAAAGGGGCAGTTCGCCCGCCAGCAGTCCAAGCCTACAATACAGAATAATTCATGACACTTCCAGCAGTCCGAGCCAACAATACAGATTAATTCATGACACTTACATTTTTGTAACATTTGCCAAATAACTCACCTGATGACGGCAACACTTTTGAGTGAGTCTCCAGGCTTTACGCCTTGATGCTCCTGATCGTGACTGGAGTATGCTGGTGCTGCAAACGGCTATGGCCTGGCTCGGCCTCGACTTTCTGGCGTGTGACGTCGGGGGGAGAGGTCAGGTGGGTATGAGCAGAGGGAGACAGTTTCTTTTTTAGGTTATGAGCATCTACAATGTCATCACTACACTGGCATAGGTTCCCAGAGAGTGAAGGTAAACCATGCGCGTTCTGCAAAACTCGCTTGTCTCCATAGAAATGTAAATAGGTTTATGTGTAACACACGTGATGAGAGGGGCAACAACTCGTTAAGGTTCACCTTTTATTTCTGTGAACACAGATAAAACCATTTTGGTTTTACTTTATTTGCTGTACACAGCTTCTGACTGAACTGCGCAACTTCTGCGTAAGGCAGAGAAGCCTAATACTTTAGTAATTACACAGATATAAACGGCCACATCTGTTAGAAAGAAAAGAAAAACAGGTTCATGAAAATAGCCTTGAACTTGTAACACATACATACTGTCCTGTTATTTGTATTTATTGCATTTATTAATGGCAGTATTGCTTAAGTACATTTAAACCACGCCATCTGTGCGGGAGAAGCTGACTGTAGTTAGCATTTAAGATAGCTAACATTTTAATACACAAAACAATTAAAATAATCCTGCTGAACAAAACACTGCCTTACACCGACATTTGCTCCTCAGTTTATGAGCGATATAATTCTTGCGTACATAACTCACCTGTGAACACAGATAAAACAGTTTTGCTGAATTATGGTTTT
Organism: Chaenogobius annularis; assembly: GCA_015082035.1. Classification (NCBI taxonomy): domain Eukaryota; kingdom Metazoa; phylum Chordata; class Actinopteri; order Gobiiformes; family Gobiidae; genus Chaenogobius; species Chaenogobius annularis. The sequence continues at coordinate 67,986 of BJKM01000972.1, read as the reverse complement.
ACTTTACTGGCTGTATACAGCTTCTGAATGAACTGTGCGACTTCTGCGTAAATCTCTGTTTGCTGTGCCGTTACTGACACCTACTGGCGTAATGTAGCATTATATCTGGAACTCAACAATTATCCACAGCTAAACGTGATTAAGTGTCACACACAAAGCAACTAAAATATAGACAGAAGAATATTACAATATTAAACTTTGTTGGGGGGTGTCTTATAGCAAATATGACCAGAGTGCCAACAAGATTACAAAGAAAGTAGACGCGAAGATAGACTTTGTCGGACTGTGAGATTTGAATTCCAATAACAAACTGGACAACTGAGCCACAGCAGCGGAGAGTAAAATCTCTGATTTGAGGGACACGGTGTGGCAAAGTGGCAGATTTGACAAACCCAGTATGCGGACAACATAGAGAATAACAATTGCAGAAGTAATCTGCAGATTGTCTGCATTCCATAGGATACTGTAAAGATGTGGTCAAGTTTATGGAGACTTGGACCCCCAAATACCTAAAACTTACAACAAATGTTTGGAAAATAAACCTCTACTTTGCACGTCGCCCTGGCTCCCAAGCTGGCTCCGAACCAACATCCAAGATACTGAAGTTCCATAATTTCGGTGATAAACAGCATGGCTGTTTGTACACATTCGTCCCTTAACCCCTTATTCACTACATAGTCCTCATTATTTAGCTGACAATATAGTGTACTCAATCACAGCGCGATTCGGACAAGGAGCTCGCTAATTTCCCCTCGCCGTGACTCTGGCGTTCGAGTGAAAATTAGACCTATAAAAATAGGTCTATGAAATAAATATTGGTAAAATCCGCCTGGCACACACATATTTATTTGACAAATAATCCCAAATAATCCCCATACAAGTCACGGCTCTCACATTCAATAACAAACCGACTGGATGATTAAACTTTTTGCCTGTGATGGTGACTTAAGCTAAGGTAAGCGGCTAACACTAGCAACTTTGCGTGTTTTGTTCATATTCTTGATTCAACGGTGCATTTAAACAGCTCTTCTGCTTCATTCAGTCGTGTTGTGTCCAGTTAAAGACCTGTCGCTGTTGTTTTTCTGACTCTTGCAATGCATTGTGGTCTATACAGACCAGTGTAGTGACCATCGCTGCACACTACTTTTCAAGGTGCATTGTGGGAACACTTCCTGGTGAGTGTTTTCTGTTTTGAGGGTTGTTTTTCGGTACTTTTTATCGTTAATCCACAAAATATACACAAACTCTTTTAGCTTCCAATACACCATTAAAAGTAAAATTGCTCCATAAATGTAGTTAATGATGTACTTATTGACTGAGGTTTGGGGGTGGGACCATGCCTCAACCTCCTTCTCCTCCAGCAACCACACCTCCACTCTTTACCACACCTCTAATTACCCAGAAGCCCTATTTATACAAGCCTATCCCTGCATCTCTTGTTGTTTTTGCTCTCTCGACAGAGAGACAATCAGTCAGCGAGCGCATTCGTTTGAACAAGAATCATGAGCCGTTTTCTATCAGATTCTGACCTGTTCCCAGTCTGAACTTTCAGTTGGTTGTATCTCCAGTAATCACGTTCCCCAGAGGACTCGCCAACGTAGGTCCCCTCTCCGTCACGCACACACACGGTAGGCCTGATTCCATAGCCACCAAACACCATAATCTCAGTACGCGCCTCTTCTGGGTACTCCTACCTCCGGAGCGTCTACACACACTTGCACACACAAACACCAACCTCTACTACATAGGCAACGGGACCCACACGCTCTCCTTCTCGCTCTTCTCCCCCTCATTCAACCGGCCGCAGCGCGGCCTCAGCTCGCGCCGGTTCCCGCCGAGGCCCCACATCCGTGCGCCGCATCCGTGCGCCGCATCCGTGCGCCGCATCCGTGCACCGCATCCGTGCGTGTCTCAACGCAGGCAGACAGCAGAAACCGGGCTGCGGGTTGCCTGCAGTGGGCCGAAGTCGGAGGGCATTTCTTTGAGACGCTATGATGATAAATATCCACTTGTCATCAGCCTCCGCACTTCCTGGTTCCCTGTACAGAGCGCACGCAGACGATGACGTCACCATCGCTCCATGGGCCCGCAGCCCGACCTCTCACCTCCCCCTGGTGGCGAGAGTGCCAAGTTGTATAACCCCCATGCTTTCTCCCCTGTTCTCAATCTTTCCCATCTCATAAATTTCTCTCATCCCCTCTTTGCAGTGCAATCAATTCAACCCCCACACACATGCTATCCCTTCATCCCTTCATTCCTCCTCTACACCTACTGCTACAGTACAGCTGAAATCCAAGTTACCTAACGTAACTGTGGTTTTTGTAAGAGTAACGCATTGCAGCCCTCCTCTTTGCAGTACACTCAAGCACCCACACACATTGCATTCCCTTCATTACCCTTCATCCCTTCATCACCTCTAGTCTAACACCTCCAGCTACAGCTGAAATCCAAAGTTACCTAACGTAACTGTGGTTGTAAGAGTACGCATGTACTGCTACATCAGCACATATGACATAGAACAGGCTAACCACAGGGCAGCCACGCTTACGCCGGATCCACGGCGGCAACAACAAGCTTAATGCCGATCCATTGCCGGCAACCATGCCAACGGCAGCCACGCTTACGCTAATCCACGCCCGGCCAACCACGCCAACAATGGCGAAGCCACACTTTACGCCTAGCCACGGCAGCAGCCAGACGCTCGGGCTCCGAGCCACGGCTGAGCAAACCCATGCTCGGCGCTCGGCTCCGCATCCACTGGCCCGACATGCCCACGCTTGCTCCGATCCACGGCGGCAACCAGAGCTTATGCCGATCCATGCCGGCAACCATGCCAACGGCAGCCACGCTTACGCTAATCCACGGCCGCAACCAAATGCCAACGGCAGCCACACTTACGCCTAGCCACGGCAGCAGCCACGCTCGCTCCGAGCCACGGCTGACAACCATGCTCGCGCTCGCTCCGATCCATGGCCGACAGCCACGCTTGCTCCGATCCACGGCCGTCAGCCACGCTCACTCCGATCCACGGCGACAGCCACTCATACCGGCCCTGGCATATAATTGGCGGCTTTCCCCTTAGCCATTAATTCCCCAGAGTCCCTCTCTCAGAGCCAACGGGCAAAGGGATGCATACTCCAGAACCACTGGGCACGGGATGCCCCTCTTGTTCTCTTCAGTCTCTCCTTTGACCCTCTTCTCACACCCCATTCGATCTCCTTTTGACTCATCCCTCCCTTATTCATCGATCATCCCACTCAACCCCGTCCCCATTCATCCACTCGACCGCTTTCACATTCATCCCTTATCCTACTCAAGCTTTTTCCGCATCCTCACCAGGGTCACAGCAGGCACATGGATGCCATCTCTCTCCAGAGCTGTCGCCAGGCACTGGGAGCCCGTCTCTCTCCAGAATTGTCGCCGGGCACTGGGATTCTGGCTCTCTCCAGAGCTGTCACCGGGCATAGGATGCTCTATCTATCATCTCACATCCCTATTTCGACCCTCTACTCTGTTCATCAACCCTTCTCTCTTACAGGCTAACTCGAAAATCTCAATCATTCTTCCTCCAGCTGCCAATTCAATAGCTCCGGCGATCAGGTTTCGTGTTTCCTTTTCAGAGGAGACATCTCTCAGCGTGCACCTCAATCCATTGTGCATCAATTGATGTATCGAAGACCGCTCAGCGCACTCCAGCCCCTTCCAACTCATTCCAGCTGCCATTCACACTAGACAGTCCTCAAGCACTTAGTCTTCTCTACCAGGCATTCAGATCATCATACGGGGCAAGCCCTTCCTCATTTCAGACCAAGAATCTGCTTCTCGTCTCTATGATGAGTAACTTTAATGCACCTTAATTCAATTCAATTTATTTTTTATTTTTGTAACGCCCAAAATCACAACAGTAGTTGCCTCGAGGGGCTACATTGGAAAAAAAAACAAAATAAACAATGTTCATAGGGACTTGGAAATGTCCCAGCATCCTGTGTCCGATAATCCATTTTAATATTATACCACAGTAGAAGGATTCTTTCTCTCGTTTCAAGGTTTGAAGGGAAGAAAGCTTGTTCTGTCTAGTCTAACAGCTTCTCACGTCCGTTCCATTGTTCAAGACATTCTTTTGGGGATTTGATTAATTAGCCGGCACTCATTCGACAACACCTCTTTAGTAGATCAGTAAGGGATATTCTTTTACGCTGTACCTCATAGTTCTCAAGACTCGTAGTCTACTCTCCTCCATCAATCCATCACCCGCATTGCTTGTACTCGAGTCACTATAATCAGCCAACTTCTACTCTCAATTCGCTGTCCCAAAATCCGATGCTCAGAACCGAACTCCGACGATCGTCCTAATTCCTCTTCTTCGATCTTCAGGAACTATCTAAATCAGACTGCCCTCTCATCTATCTTTCGTTCCACTCATTCCAATCTCATCCATCGCTCATGGTGATTTCATTACTACCTGCAGTTCGTCAACTCCTTTAAAAGGATAAGTATCTAGTTCTCCTCAACCTTTCTCTCTACTCCAGAGCAAGGCGACGACCATGTAATCCACACTGTTTAACGATTGCTCGATTGCTATCTTCCAATTCATCACCTAAAACACTTTCAAAACTCTATTCTTACTTTCTCTCTACCCAGCCAACTCTCATAGATCCATCATCGATCCATCATCGATCCATCGTCGATCCATCATCGTCCATCGTCGAGCCATCATCAATAAACATTCTCTCATATTCAATTTGTTGGGGCGTGGTCCCTGCTTGTGAATCAACGCAAAGCCTCATACAGCAATTCCATTTAGGATTTTGTGCATTAAACCCCTTGTTCTCAAGCCTCAGTCTGAGCTAGTCTAGCCTAGCCACTAGCTTCTGAAATCAGAAAGGCTATTTCAGGCGTCAGACCAAATAACTTAAGTAAAATAGCATTCACAAAAAGAGCACTCAGCAAGGATAAAATATTCGGACCTTGAGGCCAAGAGATTATTGTTCATCTCACCCAAATCTTATGTCTAAAGCACAATATATGTGCATTTGAATCAGTTTATTCATCAGAATAAGCTCCCCCATCACCACCGTGGACTCGTTCTGTTTCCTTGGCACCACCATAATCCAGGACCTCAAGTGGGAGCCCTCCATCAGCTCCCTCATCAAGAAGGCTAGCAGAGGATGTACTTCCTGCGGCAGCTGAGGAAAGCCAAGCTGCCAGTGCAGATGATGGTGCAGTTTTACACGGACATCATTGAGTCCATTCTCACCTCCTCTGTCCCCGTGTGATACGCTGGAGCCACAGCCAGGGACAAACGCATTGTGGAAGGTGATCGGCTGCAGACTTCCATCTCTGCAGGACCTGTATGTCTCCAGGGCTCTGGGACGAGCAGGTCGAATCACAGCTGACTCTTCTCACCCTGGACATGGTCTATTTGAACCACTCCCCTCAGGCAGGAGGCTACGGTCCATCCGGACCAGAACCTCCCGCCACAAGAATAGTTTCTTTCCCTCTGCCGTTATGAACACTGACTCATGAACACTTCTAAACACCTGCCACTTTAACTGCAACTATTCATCACTCACTGCACTGTCACTTTCTGCACTACAACTTTAAATTTAACTGTGATCTTGTGTACATGGTAATGCCTATTTTTATTTTTATTTCATTCATTCATTCATTTTCTACCGCTTGTTCCCGTTAGGGGTCGCGGGTGACTGGAGCCTATCCCTTTGGGCCTTAGGCGGGGTACACCCTGGACAGTGACCAACTCGTCGCAGGGTTAACACAGAGACATAGACACACAGACAACCATTCACTCTCACACTCATTCACTAGGGCCAATTTACAGTTGCCAATTTACCTAACACATGCATGTCTTTGGACAGTGGGAGGAAGCCAGAGAACCCGGAGAGATCCCACGGTAACACGGGGAGGACATGCAGACTCCACCCGGAGAGATTATGTGATGTAATGTTCGCCCAGGAATCGAACCCATAATTTCCTTCTTGGGAGGCGATAGCCCCAATTGCTCGTCCACCGTGCCCCCGAGAATATATATTTTGTGAATTTTGTTCATTGACAATGGCAATAAACCCTGTTGGTGTAAGGAGTGTAAGGAGGTGTGATTGAAAACGTCAGATCTTAATGGTCATACTTGTGGAAGGAAAAAACAAGTCAATCGAGGTGGGAGCATGATTAGATGTCACAATTGGATGATAGTGACAGCAAATGCATGGATACGTTTTTCAGCATCACTTTTAGATTACTTTTAGATTATATTACGCAGATGGAAATAGCTTGGTGGCTAAATGTGCTACCTCCTACTGTAATGAGAGCTCCTGGTCAAATAAGACTCCAAGGTTTATTACAGTGGAACTGGAGACTGCACCGACATTGTCCAATGTGACTCTCTGCTCAGATAAAGCGTCTTGCAGATGTTTAGGGCCTAGTTGAATGACCTCGTTTTTTCAGGGTTGTGTGCATTGAACAGGCTTTAATTATAACTATTGCAAAAACACCACCTGGGTTGTTTTTATTGTTGAAGTATGTTTGGGTTTCCCTAATTTACCCAGTGACCCACTTTCAGGTGTGGGTGTGGCTAGACACCAGTGCAATCCTAATAAATGGCTGCTGCTCATTAACTGTTACCTCATGCAGGCAAAACTAAATCACGTATCTCCAACATTTCTAGAGCTTACTGCAATGGCTGCATCAACACTTTAAACGGGGGCTATAGAAGAGCAGAGCACGCACAGCTGCAACACATCATGGACGGCATGTGCCATCACTTGTATTAAAACGTTTTGCATGAACATTTTTGATATTAATAAAAAGTTAGTGCTACCCCTGCCTCCCCTTAAACTCTGCCAATACCTTAAACTGCTATATTCATTGCACATACCCTGAAGTGCTGAATTTAAAGTGCATACACCAGTTCTCAATTGAGTTTTAATGATTTGAATGAAAATGCTTCACCATCAGATTTTGTAGCCACGCATTCAAAGTGAAATCCCAATCTGATCTCTGCATGTGCGATGAGTGGGCATCTGTAGTGGATTAGTCCTTTCTTCTCCCTCTCTTCAATGGTCAGTGGTCACATTGATATGGCGCTTTTCTACGTCAAGGCACTCAGAGCTTTTTTCTTCCCTCTCTAATCACTCTCTTCCCGCTCTCATCTCTCCTCCCTATCTCTTCCCTCTCTTCCCCTTCTCTTCCCTGTCTCCTTCCTCTCTCCTCATCTCCTCTCTTTTCTCACTCCTCTATGAATGCACAGCTGATCCTCTCAGTGGGTCTGCAGTAGGATTATAGCTGGACAAGAACACTGCTCATTTATATAAACCCATAAAGAACCTGCCCTGTGCCACCTGCGGATGGTGCTCCAGAGACCTCGGCCATAAAGTTATCAATCCTGTGCGCCCAAGAGTATCGTAGAAAATATCCAGTGTAGAACATCTTAACACTTTATTATTTATATATTTAATAGGAAATACATTGCCTTATATTATTATTATCAAATATATTTGGTAATAATGCTGGACATAAACTCAGATTCAGACATCTCAGAATGAGGGGCAACTCATGAGGGTGCAACTTTATTGCAGGATCTGCAAAATACAATATATAACAAAGCTTTATACAGGAGATAGCTTAATGCATGCTCTGCGCTGCACTTACTTTTAGCACCCCGGTTGAATTAATGAGCACACAGGGCCTTTTCCATTTCGTTTTTGCCGTCAGCACAGTAACACCGTATGTGCTTCCCATAAAACCACCATGAGACAGAACAAACAGCAAATATTATTTATATTTTGTTTTATGCGCATAACAGTAAAAGCAAATTCTGACAGGTGGAAAGCCTTTAAGTCGCTTAAACTCATGGAGCGAATATTTAAACTCACGGTACAGACCTGCACCAACCAAGACCGGCGAGGACACAGGTGATGAACAAAGCCAAAATATTCCACATGATCCACATTATCCCATCAGGTGTGTTGTTTGCCGCAAATCCTCGTGAAAAGCAGAGCTAAACAAGCAAATCGCTGCACCACACAAGGTCTGCAGCTCATAGTACGGGGGAGACAGGGGGGACACGACCCCCAGCTCTAATGGTGGCTAATGGTAGCCCCCCATTTCTGACAGTGTTCCCCCCTGATCCTATTTTTGTATGTTCATAGGGACTTGGTAATGTCCCAGCATCCCGTGTCCTTAGACAGATGTCCCAAGCTCCACTGTCCTTAGATCCTCCTTCTCGGCCAGGAAAAACTGGCGGACGCGCTTCAATTTGCAGATAGACGGTGGAGCTGACTCTCCTCACTGACTCGACCATGCAATTACAAATATGCGTCGAAATATTACATTAAATCATTGTAATTTAAAAATGTGTGTGCGGTACATTCGCCGCTCCAGCGCCGCTGCAACTGTCCACCATAGACTCATTCTCACGTCTCTGCTTTTGAAACTGCTTTAACACCACCTGACGGGGATTAAAATGTTTTTTTAGCTGTGTATTACAGGCCAAATAATAGCGAGTGAGGCTGAGTAAAGAGAGGAGAGGAAACGAGTTTCAGAAAGTTGGCTGTCAGTTATCCCCAAACTGACTGCTGTCTGGTGATGCGTCGGTTGGGTCGGGTTATTCCAACCCACGCGTCCCGCAATTTTGGTGTTCTCTGAGTTACCCAGCCCGAGTAAATTGAAAAACATGATGCCGTAGTGTACCTAAAAGAAGTAGGGACAGTGGACGTGTTCTCCTTGTGTTAAGCTTCAAAATGCTGTGTTTTATTGCAATCTGACTCATATTCAGGGAGAAATTAATCTAATGAGGAACTCTATAACATTTTCTAGACCCGACAGGTCAGAATTCAATTCCATTTATTTTTGTAACGCCCAAAATCACAACAGTAGATGCCTCGAGGGGCGACAGTGGAAAAAACCAGAATAAACAATGTTCATAGGGACTTGGTAATGTCCCATCATCCTGTGTCCTTAGACCCTCCTTCTCGGTCAGGAAAAACTACCAAACCTCTTTGGGAAAAAGTAAAAACCTGGAGGAGTTCCACAGGGAAGGAGACATCCGACTCTCTCGGACGGGCAGGCGGACGCGCCTCAATTTGCAGATGGATGGTGGAGCCGGACCTACTAAGGAGGAGAACTAATTCTTCTTGATTTCTCCCCCCCCCCTTTCCCAAATTTTTTACCCCAAGAAAGTGCTCGATATCAGAATAGCCCTTGGGTTCTCTGGCCGTTTTTTGGGCTCTATTTGGGCCAGATTTGCCTTGATTTTTATCCCCCAAAAGGTGATCTATATGAGGCTAGACTTTGCCGTGCTCTGGCCTGGTTGTTTTGGCCCTGTTTGGCCAGGCTTGCACTGCTCCTCCCTCCCCAAAAAGTGCTCTATATCAGGCTAGTCTCTGGGTTATCTGGCCTGTTTTTTTTCTGGCCCCGGTTTTGGCCAGGCTTGCCCTGATTTCTCCCCACAAAAAAAATGCTCTATATCAGGTTAGACTCTGGGGGTCTCCCACATGCATAATGCAATCAAGGGCACCTGGTTATTACCAGATGTCCCTGATTACAAGGTCCAGCCAAATTATGACTTTGTTCCATGTCATTGGGTATGAAATACTTGTTTTCCTTTTTTAAACCCATTTGTAGTTTTTTAGAGTACGGTATCTCTCGTTGCAGGGTACAGCACAGAGGCCAATGCCACACTGCCGGCACCTGTACTTTGTCTGGCACCTGCCTTTGGTACGAGAATGGTCTGAACAAACAATGCAGTCGAGACGGTCCTCTGTTTCACAAAGCCAGTGACGTTCTGTTTCCAAAACCAGGTTTACACTGCCTGCTCTTAAAGGCCAGCCTCCTTTCTTCTGTTCCTTTCTGGTATTATCAGTCAGTAATGCATCAATAATGTCCTGAATGTAAGCCACACAAACCTTTTTGTGTGGGCCTGGAGTGGATTTAGTGTAAATGATTTCTGAGTTGACAACACTTATGCTTAGAATGGCATAAAATATGCGATGGTACCACTTCCTAGAGCGATGTGAAAATAGATATGTTTTCATTCTCTGATCTGCTATATCTACACCCCCCATAAATGAATTATTCTGGTTGACACATACGGGCCTTTTGATCTCACAAAATCCAGTTGCATCTATCTTGGACCTGATTCTCTTCTGAACACAGTCATTACCATGAGTTGTGAACAGCATTGTGACTCTTTTAGTGTCATGCCAAGTACATGCCAATAGTTTTCCCTATCTCAAAAAAACTGGATCATCTGTAAGACACTTTTCCCCAGGCCTTTGGGCTAGCCTGTCCCACACAGTTCAGTTTCCAAATCTGCTAGTTAATTTGCTATTGCAGGTGAAACATAGTACCTGTCCATGTAAACCTTTACCAGTAAATGGAGAAACGAATTCACGGACAACTGCGTGTGTTGCACTGATGTTGTCCAGTGTTCATAGACCAATGAAAAACATACCCTGAACAGTTTTAACTCAGAGCATACACTCTGCAGTTTATAGTCCACTCAGAAAGCTCCTTGAGTGGACTATAAACTGCAGCAAATTTGGGAGTAATCATATCTATTATTGTATCACCTGGTCTCACATAATCATTATCATTGACAAAATGAAAGAATGAAAGAATGATTTCAAATCTGTCTCTTGACATTACATTTCCAAAACCAGGTGTTTGTGTAAACCAAAATGTTCCCCATTAATCCTCAATTTCAGCTTTCTCAACAAGGCCCATGGACAAATGCAATGTGGGGAAAGCTTTCATTTCAGAAACTGATACATTAGACCACTCCAGAAATCTGGAATGTGGCTTCAGTTGCATTCAATTCAATTCAATTCAATTCCATTTATTTTTGTAACGCCCAAAATCACAACAGTAGTTGCCTCGAGGGGCTACAGTGGAAAACAAAATAAACAATGTTCATAGGGACTTGGAAATGTCCCAGCGTCCTGTGTCCTTAGACAGATGTCCCAAGCTCCCCTGTCCTTAGACCCTCCTTCTCGGTCAGGAAAAACTACCAAACCTCTTTGGGAAAAAGTAGAAACCTTTAGGAGTTCCACAGTGAAGGAGAGATCCGACTCCCTCGGACGGAGGCGGACGCGCCTCAATTTGCAGATACACGGTGGAGCAAGACCCACTCAGGAAGAGAACCAATTCTTCGAGGCCGATGAAGAACCGTTCATATGGAGTAGAGACCGTTTCTCCAGGCAGACCGTTTCTCCAGGCAAATGAGGAGCATCTGGATCCACAGGTCCTCGATGTGCCTGCTCCACTCCCGTCGGGGAAGTGGGAGAAAAAGAAGGAAAAGCGATGAACAAATTGCCAGTGAAATTAAATATTGTTTGATAGAAAAGTAGTAGGAAACAGAGGATAGTGCTCAGGCTGCCATACTTCCCCCAGCATAGTTGCTCCTAGGGCAGCATAGCTGGGAACGATAGGTTTTATTTCTGTTCCTAACTGGCCTGACCATAAGCGATTTCAAAGAGGAACGTTTTAAGCCTGGTCTTAAATGAAGAGACTCTGTCGGCCTCTTTAACATGGACAGGAAGCAGATTCCACAACACAGGAGCTTGGTAGCTAAACGCTCTACCTCCTACTGTGCTTTTAGAGACTCTTGGTACCACCAGAAGTCCAGCATTTTGAGAGCGAAGTGCTCTGTTTGGATGATAAGGTACTATAGCCTCTTTGAGGTAGGATGGGGCCAGGTCATTTATGGCTTTGTAAGTCAGGAGGAGGATTTTGATAATAACCCGTTAGCATTGATGATATGCACAAGTGTGTCTCATCAGCAATGAAGGTCCAAAACTCATCTGTCAGAAAGAGTGACAGAATATTTACCAGATTAGCATCTGTCCGATCTATCTCTCCTGTGTAGCCAACAGGCCCTTCAAACAGTTTGATCCATGCACCTCAGCTACTTTCAGATGATCCCAGCTCTCATCACCACTTGTTTTAGGGCAGGTTGTACTGTCTCCCCTAATTCCTCGCGCTGCTCTTTTTGTCTGTCATTTACACCTTTTTGTTTTGAATTTCTCTCATCTCCACTTTGACGTCCATTGTCACTCTCAGGCAGATAATTTCCATCAGAATTAGAATCTGCTGTATTTTGCAGAAGAATTGCAGAGCATCAACATGTGAACTTCTTCCAGCCATTTTGTATGTCTTTTATTTGTTTCTGGAAATGACATGGCTAATAAAGGGATTGAAATGTTTTGTGTTTGATTATTATTTCATAATTTTCCTTGTACAGGAAAGATGGAGTTGCATTTCTGCAACTTTGGCGCTTAAAGGGCTAACCCGTTAGCCGCTGCTTTCGAAACAGGAAGTCATGTGCGTCAATAAATTAAAAAAATCTAAGATACTTTTTGATTGTTGCTAATGTTGGTTTGTCAATGGAACAAAATTACAACAGTTTTCTCGTTCTGATTTAATTTCATTGGATACAAAAAACTATTCGGCATAGGATGGAGTACTGTTCATTTCTCTGTGTTTTGTATCTGCCCTAAGAGTATCTCTGCTTCTTCCGGTGTTCTGCAGCCTTCAAGACTCGTTCCTTCTCACGATCGTTGAGAAATCTCATAATCAGCTGCTGGTCTTGGTTTGCCCAGGTGATGTGCTCTTTCAATTGTGATAGGAGGGACTTCAACTCCTGAGTTAATAAGGAGCTCTCAAATAATATTCTCCAAAAAGCTTTCAGTGTCTTTTCCTTCCTCTCCTTCTTCTATGCCCACAAGCCTCAAGTTAGGATGATGGGATCTAGACTCCAAATCCAGGAGCTTATCTTTCATGTTATTGTTCTCCGACTCCAGCGTCATCACCTTGGCCCCGCAGCGCCTCCATCTCGATCCTTACTGTTTGCAGATCGTCCGTATTGTCTGAAACACGTGGTTCGACTTCCTCAATGCCTGTTCCAGTTATTCCATCTGCTTTCAATTTAGCGGTCACTGCCTCTGACACTGCCGGAGCTATGGTAGCTAAAAACTCGGCTCTCAGAGACTCCATGGCACGCTCCACTTCGGACATCTTGAGCCACAGTCGAGGACCAAGTACGTTCTCTCCCCCTTCCGACGCAAAGAAGTTGCGTGAGTCTCCATCAGGGCCGGCGGGGCCTCGCGTCTCCAGCTCATCACTAGTCCTTGTTCATTGGGATTAGATGGGTCAAACGATGATTTTAGAACCACGTTTTGCAGCAGCGGTGTGAGGCGCGTCCACTCAGTGCGCCACCATAACCGGAAGTCAGAAAAATAACGTAGGTTTCACGTATTAATACAGTTAATTACCCCTAACCAGGTAAAGGTCAGCACCCACTTTTTGTACAATCTTAGAGGAGGAGGAGAAAAAACACACACACACACACACACACACACACACACACACACACACTAAAACCTACCTTCCTATTTTTGTGGTTCTCAACTTCTCCCTCTCCTTCTGTCTAGCTTTCTGACACTGACACTCTAAAACATATTGCATATATAACAAGGCCAGATCTGTGCCTGGTCCTCCCTAGTATCTTGCCTGAACAAACAAAGCTTCTTTTTAAGCGGCCATTTCTATAGCCTGACACTTAAGCCTGATTTCTCACACAAACCCTTGGTCAGTATAATGTCACTTATGCTCCCTGGCTTTGAGGGCTCAGCCACCGTAACAAACACTCTAACAGCCATCTCACACTTTTATACTTCTGTCTGGTGTTATCGTGTACATCAATCTGTGTAAGCCCTCTGCGGGCTCCTAACCATCAGTCATATGCACGGGGGTGTCCTGTGCGGGGCCCTAACCCTGTCACTCAGGCTTACCATATAGCTGCATTTAAAGGTCAGTTGCTCATCGGATGTTGAATTGTACTTAGTTGAAGTCATCTGGACTGTTTTAGAAAGTCCAAATGACTACAACTGAATCTTTTTTGTAGTCCAGATAACCACAACTGAATCTTTGTCCACAATGAATAACTTAATAAAATAGAGATTTTGTTTTGGGAAAAGTACCAAAGATGGAAATAAATAACCAGTAAATACATTTGTCCAAAAATGAGGGAATCCAGTGTTGAACCGCACAGTCCAACAACAGCAGTAGAAGAGAAACTTGCAATACAAAATAAAGATAAATTACTTTTAAAACACTGCAGAAGTACAGGAAAAATATAACGTTACTATTGTGCATAAAAGTGACTCAAACTATTACCTAACCATAACCTTTAACCTGTAATTTCCCAGTAAATTCTATATCTGATATATATATATATATATATATATATATATATATATATATATATATATATATATATATATATATATATATATATATATATATATATATATTATATATATTCCTATATTCTGATTCTGATATACCGCATAATTGCTGGTCGCAAAACTACGGTAACTATCCAGAAATATATTTTTCAGGGTAATATTACCAGGCATTTTTACATGCATAATTTGTTTTATTTTTGACTTTGATGCAACTTAAAAAATATACTGCAGATTAGAATTCGTTCTCGAACTTTATTCAAAGTAGAAAAAGATTCAGTTGTAGTCATCTGGACTCTGTTTTAGAAAAAACAATACGTTTCGACTCTCGCAATCTGTGAAACAAGTCTGAGAACTCCTGTTTTATATCCTACTCTGTGAAAGCCCTGCCTCAGGGCGAAACCTCCTGATAATGGCCCATTGAAACTTAACTGGGATGGGCTATATACATCCTATTGTTCCATGACTTTTTGCTCCCTCTCCTTGAGTGCCTGTTTAGCATCAGAATGCCACTGGGCGTCTCCAGGGTTTCAGCAGACCATTATAAACAACTGGAAGATTGAATCTTAAACCTCCATCGATTTAAGGAAGGACTCTTTTTTAACAAAGATGGCCTCCTTAACTCCTCTTTCAAACCATCTTTTCTCCCTGCTCAGAATCTCCACCTCACTGTCTTCAATAGAGTGGTTTGTGGCTTTGAGATGAAGATGTACAGCGCTTTGGGGTCCTGAAAGCGTGTCTTCTGTGTGTGTTGGTACAGCCTCTTGTGAAGTGGCTGTTTAGTCTCCCCTATGTAACGCTCTTTACAACTTTCTTCACTGTATTGGATACAAAACACTACATTGATCTGTTTTCTATGTAGGCATCTTGTCCTTAGGGTGAACCAATTACAGTGTTGCCAAAAAAATGGTTTGAAATAAACAGGAACTTTCGTGTTGTCTAAAAATTCTTTGCAGTTTTTCTGATAGTCCCGAGACATAAGCCTAAGACACCCTTTCTTCTTGGTTCTGTTTCCCTTTTGTCCCTTTTATTCAAAGTCTGAACAGACGAGAAGACATCAGCTAGTCAGTAGGCCCACCCAAATATACAGTGTTCACAGGCGTATTTATATATTTACCCCTCCACATCACATTGTCTTTAATGTATATTTACATGTACACACTTGATACCCTGTCACATTTAGAAGTTCTAAATGCAGAGTTCATGTGACCTAACACATGTCACCCCAGTGACAGTCATTAGTTCTAAATGTAAAGACCATAAACATAATATTTCTGTAACTTCAGCAGTTCTAAAATAAGTTTGCAACTGGGACTCACACTTCATCATTGGTTGTAAAGTGAATACTGTTCTGTTACCATTTATGGTAACAAGGGTGACCTAGGGCAAAGTAAAGGCATAACACCACACTATTTTTTAAACATTACACATTTAAAAGACATTTAAGAACCATCAATTTGACGGTTGCGTTCTGACGATGACGTAATCAAAAGAATGATTCTTCTAACAGGCTAAAAATTGGTCTTTTAGCCTCTTTAAGTAATATTATCATTATTCAGAGTGCCGAAGTTGACCATGATAAGTGGAAGGAGGAGGAGCTGGAGGAGGACAATATGGATTGTTTGCGATAGCGAAGCCTCTGATACAGGGAATATATGCATATTCATCAATTGATCTGGACCCATCTTCCTAAAAAAAATCCAGCCAAATACTATTATAATGCATGATTTGTAAATACCTTGAATATTGTGGCCGGTGCCAAGAGTATGCCGCTCGCCCGGCAATGATACCGGGGCGCTTAGTTTATTGATTTCGACAGCATAAAATGCCATAACTATTAAATAAAGTTTGTCATAAATACCTTGAACATTTACAATGGACCTCCTGCCAGTGAGATTTTGCCGGCTTCTTTTTGCGGGGGCTTGTTCTTCCTCCTCAGACTCGCTGCCTGATTCGGCTGAGCTGCCCAAAACCCACGAGTCCTTGAGTCTGATCGCCTTCACCTCCCAAATCAACCTCATTAATGTTTTGAAGCATTGCCAGAGCTTCTTGTAAGGATAATTGCTTCAAATCCATTCTACCTTTAGCTTTGCTGTGAGGGACACTAAAGGTGACGCTCGCATGTCATCTGCGGCGAAAAATGACAATGTTATTAATAGAGCCGTCAAATTGACGGGTGTGGGAGTTAGAGGAAGAATTACTCAGAAATCGTTTTAACGTTTTTATTTCAGTTGCAATTGCAATATGGGGATTCCAACGAAAAGCTGAGAATCTACAGTGTCTTAGATAAGTTTTAGATAAGTCAATGAAAAGGAAAACACAATATTTTTTGGGATCCAGAGCTTGCAAGAAATTATCTAGAACCCTAAAAGCAGGACACAAAGTTAGATAAAATATCATTAGCGCCTAAAAAGTCTTTCAAGAATTTTGGCTATGACACAAAGTTTAGAAATAGGCCTGTAGTTAACTTTCCTTGGATCTTTTAACAACAGGTGTACAAATGCTGATTTCCAGATTTTAGGAATGATCACATTCATTAAGCTTAAATATAAAATGTGCTTTAACGGAACATTTATATAATTAGCTGCCAGTTTCAAGAGAAAGAGTTCCAGGTTATCTTATGTCCAGGAATTTAAACTCACTAAGAACTTCACCAATGGACTGTGAAGTAAAGTTAAAAGAGCAATTGCCTCCAAAGGGAATTTCAGAACCAGCATTTGATTTAGTCCCTGATTGACCTGGCAATGAAGAATCATAAAGCAAACCAGCAGATACAAAATGTTCATTAATGAGACGATAAGTCAACTTTAGACCATTCAAGAGTTGGGCAGACTGAATCATTTTGTGATTTTACTAATTTCCAAAATGTCTTAGGATCATTTAACCACTTACGCTTGGGACTTTTTCTTTATTTATTTCATTTTGTCCACTATCTTATAAAAAAAAAAACCCTCTCAAGCTGCTTGATATGCAGTACACAAATATAAAGTTAACTCTCTTATTTCCAGTCAAATCAACCATTCTGTGGATTTTACGAATTCCTGCTGGACATTTTTGCTTTATTACAAGTCCCCTAAAACTTTTTTTGGTGAATTTACCTTCAGCTTTTAAACAAGAATTGTTCAAACCCAATAAATGCTAGAACTAGTGTCAATCAGACCATACCTCCAGACAACAGCTATTCATTTTTCTACCGCTTGCTCCCGTTAGGGGTTGCGGGTGATTGGAGCCTACACCCTGGACAGTGGCCAGCTCGTTGCAGGATTAACACAGAGACATAGACACACAAACAAACATTCACTCTCACATTCATTCTCTAGGGCAGGGGTCGGAAACCTTTAATGTCCAAAGAGCCATTTCGGACCAAAAAACAAAACAAAAAATCTGTCTGGAAAAATTAAAAGCCTTATATAAGCCTTATATGAAGGAAACACAGGCTATAAGTGTATATTAGCTATATTAGCCTACTGTCAAAATGACTAGGCTACAAATACATAATGCATTCCTGATTAAATGTGTATTTTCCCTGTAGCGCACCCTGGAGCAATGACGCACCACGTGACAATGAAAAAAACAAAAACGCAGTCCTCTTCAAACCTCAATAACAATACAATCCTCTTCTCTTTCCCCCATATTTGGGCAACAGTGGATTTGAACACAGCCTGCAAATATAAATTCGATTACTTCTTCAGAGTTTATATACCTGCATAACAGCGTTCCTGTTCGACATCGATCAAGTCAGACTCATCACAGTATGCTGTAGCTGAATTAATGTCCTTGATTTGCCGATTGATGATGTTGCCTGCCATTTTCATGGGCCTTTCCTTCACTGTCTTTGCAGAGAATCCTTGATGTACTGACGATCGGTGAACGTTTTTTTACGCTTTATTATCTCCCGGGTTGCAACAAATCTAGCAGCAGTAGTGGAGGTTGGAGATGCAATCCACTTCTTAAATCTATCTTTGCGCACCTCTAATTTCTCAAGAAGTGCTTGAATCGCACAATCCTTGAATCCTCGTTCTTATCAGCTACATTCATTACGGTTTGTTTACAAACAGTCACCTGCCCGGCAATGCGCCGCCCTTGTGCGCCGTGCTGAAACACGTGTCGCAGGTCTATGGCGCAAATCTTCGTTGACAGAAATTTTTAAAATTTAATATTTTGATATTTATAATAAACATTTTTGCGTCATGTTTGTCCTCCAACAGAGACCATATTAAAGCAACAAATATATCCGCCCATCTATTTTCATAAATTTTTTTAAAAGCCCCAGGGGGCCACTAGGAGGGTGCAAGGGTTGCCGACCCCTGCACTAGGGTCAATTTACTAGGGCCCTCCCAGGCCTTGCCTAAAAGGCTCCACGGCCAAACACAAGGGGCAAGCCCATCGTCCCGCTGCCATACAGGCCCTGCAAACCAGTGTCTCGAAGCTGTAGCACAGTACAAGGTCAATGGAGGCAAAAACACAAAAACTGGTTGTTTGGGCAGAAGTCGCAACTACAGTTGTTTTAACCCTGAAGCAGGGCTAAAGCAACTACTCAGGATACTTTGGAACAAACAAACCCAAAATAATTAGCTGTCAAACAGTACTACAGAGCTGGACAAAAGCGGCAGCTCGAGCCAACCCTGGCAGTAGTACACAACAAACGGAGCAGGAACGAAACCGGCAGTTCAATAAACAACTAGACAGCTAGAGTAGCTCTGAAACTCAGTGCTCAGTGATCAGGCTCCAGCCATACACTCACCTGGCGTTGTAGTTAGATACAACCACCTAGCTGCCACGAGTCAACAACAAAGTCGACCAGCAGAATGCTGGCGCTTACACAGCCCCTGAAGTATGAGAAATACTCTCTGCCTCAACTAAAGTCATGGGGCTAAGCAAACTAGCAGATAGGAAACAATTCAATGTTCCGCTTCAACTCCACAAACAAGGAAGAAGAAAAAGGACTGAACTCTCTGTGTCACGTGACTATTTAGGCTCACGTGGGTCACCGGGAGGTCACAGGTGACTTTGTTGTCATTAGATTCTCGACTTGTGCATGCACAAAATATGATCAAGGCACCCCCTTTGGCGGTCAGAAAGGATGAAATAGAACTTTTCTCAGTTTATGACATGTTTGGAACCCCTGCATGGCATGTTTGGAATACCGGTTACCAAATTAGTTTACAATTCAACAGATTATTTGGTATTACTCAGTTAACTTGATTCAGTTCTAGTTCACTTTGTTTACTCATACAACTATGTAACAACTATATATAAAGTAAGATTAAATGATCTGTTTTTAGGCCAATGTAAAGATGGAGATGATGATGTAAAAAATTATAAATCAGATCAAAACAAAATGTCTCTCCCAAAACCCTAATTCTTATATCTATGCATTTGGATTTATTTCTACAAAAATAAAATGCAATTGAAACTAGATTGTTAATTATATTGTAAAAAACTGGTATTAAAACTAGGTACTTGAGCTAGTAGTGACACTGCGCAACAGAATGTTAGTCTTTGCACCCTTCAGATTTAACCAACTCATGAGTGTGCTTGTAATGAAAGTGGCTGTACTCCCAGGATCTAAGAAGGCATAAGTCTGCAGCACTTTATCTCCCTTCTTAGACGTCATCTTGACAGGAATGATGGAGAGAGTAGAATCCTGGCCCCCGTCCCCAATACAAGCACCAGCCTGATGAGAAACAAGTGCGCTACTCACAAGTGTTTCAGATGCCTTTGCTTGCTGCTCTCTGCTGTCTGAAAGCAGAATGGTAGGATGTTTGTGACTACATCTGTCACAGGTAAGTCGGCGTCTACATTCCTTGCTAATGTGGCCAAACTTCAGACAACCAAAGCAGACGCCCTTTGCCTTGAGAATTTTGATTTTGTCTTTATGAGGCATCCTGTAAAGCTCCGTCTATCTCGTCTCCTTTTACCCCCATCTTTATCCTTTAAGCGCTCTTCCGAATCCACAGTAACAACCCTCTCCTCCGCCTCCTCCTTCAAGTTCGAATTCTTCAAACTTCTTCCTGAACTATGCCCATCGATTTTCACATCTCTTCTTTCTTTTTTCCTTTGGAGGCTCTTAATACGCTGCTCCACAATGCACCAGTTATTGGGCATGCAAGTGTCATCCTGGTTGAAGGGCAAGTCTATACAATAATGCCCCCGTTGCATACAAACTGGTCTTTCTATGATCTCTATGAGCGTCTTGTCTGTTGGAGGATAAAAAGGTTTCAGAAAGTGGGAAGCTAATATCTGGAAAATCGAAGGAGGATGTGGTGCGGACGCCGGAAAAGGACTGCGATAGGAGAGACTGAGATAGAGATTCAGACAGACATAAGGACGGGGATAAGGAGAGGCACAAAGAACCAAACCGGCTGGCCAAACCGAACAAACCTAAGTCCAATGAAAACGATCTAGATAATGCTAAAACCAAGGCATCTCCGGCTCCGCAGAAAGACACAAAACCCAAAGAGAAACGCTTGGTAAACGACGACTTGATGCAGACTAGCTTTGAGCGAATCCTTAGTCTAAAAGCCCAGGAAATTGAGCAGTGGCATTGTAAACGCAGGGAAAAACAAAGACAGGAAAGTTACAAAGGCCCATCTCAAAGATTTTCCTCCTACAAGAAGCTCTGTGAAGAACGAGGTCTCACACAATGGCTCTTTTTTTTGGGTGAATTTTGCTCTAGCGCAATTGGGGCCGGTGTGTAGGAGCCATTTTGTCACTGTTGACGGGGGTTACGTTTGGGAAGTAGCTGACCTATTTTTAATGTAGCCACCAGGGTGCAGTGTGGAGGAAAGTCTATTTTAAGGCACAGGTGTTTTGGTACTGGGTGATTGGGTTACGGGAGGTCACACGGTTTTTACCACTTTCATGGAACCGGGTGGGCGATTCTCTACGATTTTCCAGTATTCTTCACTTGTGCCATCCATCCACTTTTCTCCTTTTTTCATGTTCTTTATTTGTCTGGGTGTATCTGCAGGAAATGTTTATTTAATCAAGATTTCAGCCAAAGTTGGACTATATTAGACCACGACAAAAGGTTAGGACTAAACTGTTGTTACAACAGGTTTGATAAAATAGGGTGCGCATAACAACTTGCAAACAGAAGTGTCACGTCTGACAAGAAAACAAAAGAATCATATTTGATTTGTAGTCAGCAAAAATTTGAAATTAATCAATGAAATGTGTTGCGAGTGCCCCTTGCAATGGAATTTGTCCGCTGTTTCCATCTATACACCAATATAGTGTCAAGGTCAATTTTGAATTCCAAGTTAGTACCAGAAACTTTGTATGTATAGCAGCTATGTTTTCCCAACTTGTCATTACTTATTTTCATTTAGAGGGTTTGGGGATCTATAATGCAAGGTATTCTATACTCTAAATATTTCGATATATGACATATACTGTACATTATACATATGGACGTAGAGATAGCACTTATTTTTTGCGTAGACAGTAATGCGCAGTCAGAGAGTGGGTGGTAGCCTCCCCATCCATCTCCTCCTCCATGCTGCAGTCCCATCTCCCATGTTCTGGGATGCCCATAATGGCGACATTATTTTGAGCCTTGCTTGTCGGGCCTCCCTGTGGTCTGCCCCACACACATTCACGCCCTCTGCCTTTTTGATCCACTCTCATAATATGGGAAAGTGTCCCCCTCTCTCTGCCTGTTAGAGGATCACACAACTTCAAAACACTCCTCACAACTCTAATCATCGCCAAGAAAACTATCCTCATGAACTGGAAAACCCACAATAGCATACACATTAACCACTGGAAAAATCTTATCACTGACTTCATTACAATGGAATATACACCTCCCCCCTATAATCACTCATCTGAAAACAATCTCCCTCACCCAAACGCTCTCTGACCTATTACAACTCTGACTCCCTTCTCTCCTTCCTCTATCTTCCACTCTTCACACATTTCAGTCGTCTACCAACTTTATGTCTTTGTCTGTGAGCCAACTTCTACACAACCACACAACCACCACTCTGCCACAAAAACATGTTGTTAACAGATACATGTATTTTTGCTGTTGTTTTATCATCATTATCAATGCTGCTGTTGTTTGTACTATTATCACTGTTATCATTTGTATCACTACTATCGTTGTCACAACTGTTGTCCCTAAAATACTACCCCCCCATCATTTCCTGTGTTTTTAATGCACCACAGTGTAGTAAGGGAAATGTGCACACACCGAAAAACACTCAGGCTGGCAGGACCGACGAGAAGTGGTTTCTTTGGGACAGCATCTCTGTCCCAAGTGGAGACGCTCGTAAAATGTCCTCTTTCTTTTAATGCATCTTAGACACTAAACATGACAAAGAAAAAAAAAACAGAAAAAAAGGTGCATAAATGATGCGGGGGGAGATAATCAGACACGTATATATGTACTGTATGTATATGTATATATGTTATATCTATCTATGTGTATGTATATATGTGTGTAAGTATATGTGTATATATTATATATAGAGAGATGTAATGACAATGGGTAGTGGTATATAAAGATTGCTATTTTAAAAAGATGACTATATCTACATGTACGACAATATATGTGATGATGGTAGCACATTTTACTCTGTTTGAATGCATACACACATACACTCACGCACACATATGCACAAATAAACATACACACAAACACGTACATCCACGCACACACCCACACGCGTACACATACACACACACACACACACACACACACACACACACACACACACACACACACACACACACACACCCCTACTTGTATAATGTCTGTATTGTTGTCTGTCTTTTGCTTTTTTGTTCTTATTGTCCTCATTATTGTTACTGTTTGTATTTGTACATAAAAAAAAAAAATAAAAAAAAATAAATAACAACATGGGAAAGTGTTGTTTGGCAAAGATAATTTTCTTACAACTATTTCCTGTGAGGTTAGATCATTAATTTATCCTCTTATCATTTTCATTTCCTGTAGCATTTGAGGACTCCCCTTCTTGGCATGATCTAGCTCCAGCAATTTTAGTCTTTCTTGCAGATCATTTAACTTGTTCTCCCTTTGTTTCTTTTTTCTGAGGCTGATGAGGCATTTCCAAAAGCCTCACAAATGTAAGAATCAGAAATCAGAAAGGGTTTATTGCCATTGTCAATGAACAAAATTCACAAACATAGGAACTTGTCTCGGCCTTAAGGTGCAACATAAAACTGATCAATAATAAAAACAACATATATTTAATCCAAAGGGCATGCATTAAGAAACAATTTAAAACTACTATAGTATAAAATAAAAATAAAAATAGGCATTAATATGTACACAAGAATTACAGTTAAATTTACAGTTGTGAGTGCAGAAGTGACAGTGCAGTGAGTGATTGAATAGTTGCAGTTAAAGTGGCAGGTCCTAAGAAGTGTTCGTGAGTCCAACGGCAGAGGGAAAGAAACTATTCTTGTGGCAGGAGGTTCTGGTCAGGAACGTAGCCTACTGCCTGAGGGGAGTGGCTCAAATAGTTGATGTCCAGGGTGAGAAGGGTCAGCTGTGATCCGACCTACTCGACCCAGAGCCCTGGAGACGTACAGGTCCTGCAGTTGTAGCTGTATGAAACATTATAATAAGAGTATAAACATCAAGGATTATTTTGCATTATAGTTAATGCTAAAATTTAGAGCAGGGGTGTCCAAACTTTTTTTTTACAGAGGGCCGCATTTAGATACTTATACGGAGCAGAGAGCCACAGACCACCCAAAATTGAAGTGAATCATTGGAAATTTTGCATTTGACATAGTTTCGATGAGCCTCCACACCTTTAATAATACTTGGAACATTAATATTAGTTTGGTATATATATAAATATATAAAAATGCTTGAATGTTTCCAATTTTGCTGTAAAAGTACTACTTTTTGTTGTTTGGACCAACTTTGCAGGAAGCCAGAGGGCCCAAAAAAATTGGACTGAGGCCGCATTTGGCCCCCGGGCCGTAGTTTGGACAAGCCAGCTTTAGAGCAAAGGCCTATATGTTTATTATTTTGTTTATTAATGTTTCTTTTATTTCTTATTTTACTATCTATCTACCAGAAAAAAATCAATGCAGAATAGGCAAGTCTTTATATCTTGAAGTTTGGAAACTACTGTAAGATGCCACCAAAAGTTGGAGGCAGAGATACGGTCTCTCGGAAGTGCAGAGTGGGAAATAACGGTATGGGGTGAAATAATGGTCACAGAAAAGGTCAAAGAGTTTATGCAGCTGCGGAGATGAGCTCACTAAGAGGTGGATCTTAGAAGGGGGGAGATCCGGAATAATAATGAAGTTGTATTTACGCGTGCCAAATGTAAAGAGGCTATAGGACAAGAGGTTTTACGGCGGGTCAATATTCATTAATCAAGACACAATAAAAAAGCGTGTAACAGTCGGAGGTCGGCATTTTCCTGCAGAAAATTGCCCCGGGTCATTGGCGTCAATTGGTGTTCGTCATCTCTCCAATAAAGACTCGTTT
Source organism: Chaenogobius annularis (assembly GCA_015082035.1). Classification (NCBI taxonomy): domain Eukaryota; kingdom Metazoa; phylum Chordata; class Actinopteri; order Gobiiformes; family Gobiidae; genus Chaenogobius; species Chaenogobius annularis. Next base: position 43,248 of record BJKM01000972.1, on the reverse strand, counting down.
TGCGTTGAAATTTTTCAAGTCTGGATTTCGGTTATTCTTCACAAATAGTTTTCTTCTTCAAGGCTTTAATCCTCTCAAAGCTGCATTAAAAGCATCCCAGTGGATGGGCGGTGAAATTTCCCCAGTATAGTTTTCCTCAAGGTAAGTCTTAATGTCGTTTGACATTTTTTCCTTAAACAAAGAGTCATAAAGCAGGCTGGCATTGGAATGCTAAAGTGTGTTTTTCTTTCCGCCAAGTATACAGTAATCTAGATAGGAGCATGGTCACTTAAGTCTATTGTGCCTATATTTGCCTCAGTGAGTTTAGATCTGTCTTTTTTGAAGATAAAGAAATAGTCTATTCTGGAATAGATTGCATGTTGCATGTGGATTAGAAAAATGGGTATACTGGCGTGCATTAGGGTTAAACTCCCTACAGATGTCAATCAGTCAATCAATTCTTCGTTAATTTACGGAACTTCTTATTTATTGTTCCTCCAGTGCCTCTTGAGCTTGACACGTCCAATGTAGGTTGATGTGAAAATTCCAATCGCTGACACAGATTAGGGTTCCCTCAGAGTGGTTTACAATTAGGTCCACAATATCATCATAGAAGGTGATATCACTCCCTGGTGGAGCATACACATTCAGCAGAGTAAAACCCTTTCCATTAATAGTTCCTTTAAACAGTACATATCTTCCATTTTTATCTTCACATTCAAAACTCTGTTTAAAAGCTATTCGGTTTGAAATCAATACTGCAACTCCCCCTCCTGTGTTTGTGTATGATGAATAGTAAGATTTTTTTTTAATAAAATGTTGTTAGTTTTTCTTGTTCAATGTTGTTAAAATGGGTCTCTTGTAAATATATAGTCTATTCTTTTTTTTTTTTTTTCATTTTTGTTAACATTTCCCTCTGCTCCTGCCGCCAATCCTCACAAAGAACTGGACACACCATCTCCCTTTTGTAGTTGTAGGGTCCTGAATTGACCTCGAGATAATATGGCATTGTTTTTTACGATACCATATAGCCTAGTAATCTAGTTAATCAACTTTTATTCCACTCATCAAATAGATGCTTGGGGAGGGAAATTGGCAGTGTTTTGAATCCCCACACCAAACTACACCCCCCCCCATATACCTTTAAAGTTACTGATGTAACTTTGCACTTAAATAAGTGGGTTATATCGAGTTGTTTTTGCGTTTCTTTGAGCGATTATAAGGCCTCAGACGTGTTCTGTTGCTCCCAGCGGGGATTCTCTACTGAAAACGTGATCTCGCAACTTTGCCAGGAGCGCTCCGCTCCGTCAAGTGACAATAATGACCTGCTTTACGGCACTCCCCTGTCAGTCAAAAATCATATGGCCCTTATGCTTTGTGACATTATAGACTTTCCACCCCCAGTTCGAACCTGGACAATACTGTTAGCGTATTCCTGATAATTACATGTCTGTGCATGAGACCTATCTTTGTCTGCTTGGGGGACATCCTGGGTGCCCAGGATGTCTCGGGCCAAGCCTGGTTAGGTTTTTCACACTTTTCCAGTACCAGACGGTCAGAATGTAAATGTATTCAACAACCTCGACCCTTTCTTCTTGTATCCAGCATATGCCTCTTGGGCCAGTAATTTTCCGTGTAATGCATGTCATGTGACCATCTGTTGTGAAACTGTATAAAAGAATGTGTCGGGACATTAGACCAGGAAGGGACCGGTAGGGAGAGTGTGTAACATCTCTGTCAGAGATGTTTGAAGTAGGGACAGAGATTAATTCTGATTGCACAACAGAATTAAACCATTCACTTTTGAGACAAGAGAACTCTGTTCTATGTTTTACGTTATTAACTATTACATAAGTTTTCCACAACACTGCACAAATGGTTAGCTACAGTTGTTTGTATAGTAAACGTGAATGCACTGTATAGTCCTATTGTTACTGTTGGATGTTACTTCTTTGCTAAAGTTGGAGTAGGGTTTTAGGACTGCTTACTTGTTTATTTTCTTTACATAAACCTTTACAGACTTGTTTATCTGCCCGTATGTGAACGCTGAAGTCACGTAACATCCACACCGGGCAAAAGACACGGAACACACCGTCCTCAACTACCAAATATGATGTGTAATTAGTCAACGCAGAATAATTTCCAATGGGAGAAAGTACAATAGAAAATATGTTTGTGGGTTTGTTTTAGAGCCTGTGTGTGGAAAATATTAGACATTCCTTGGATGTTTGGCCTGTCTCTAAAATCTACGGAGGAAGCTCAGATAGGTAAGTTATTCCATCTGTCCTTTTTGTCCTTTCGTTTTTTCTTATTATTTGATGTAGAATAATTGCAATTGAAAGCTGAAATTTATTTAAAGATTTTGTGCCCATAGGTTTATTGACAGGAAAGTAGTGCGAAATGGGGGATGAGAGAGAAAGGAGGACATGCAGTAAATGTCAGAGTCAGGAATTGAACTCACAACACTGGGCCGGCTGCACCTGGAGTCTGGCATACGTGCGCTGTGCCTTAACCACTCGGCCACCGGCAAGGCTATCACTGTCAACAAGCTGAAACTGAGGAGCAATTCAAGATATAACATGTGGATAACAATAAATGTGTTTATTATTATCCACAATATGATAATGACTTTACAGATAATGTAGCTTGGTGTGCTACATCATGTCCACAATGAGCACACATGGGCAACTCGCTGCTATGACCACGAGCCACTGGAAGAGGAGAGCAGTAGTGAGAAGCCATGGACACAGCAAGGTTGTAGACACAATATTCCTTATGCAGATCCAGTTCTTAGAACTAAGTTTTTAAATTGTTGTTAATGTTTAAAACTATACTTTTTTCATATCTTGACAGATTCTGCTGATACCTCAATAATTTTGAATAAACGCTGGCTAAAATTTTGAAAAAAGTACATCACGTTTAGGTATGTTATCCAGGTTAGACACACGGTTATATGGGCAGCCGTGTATAGTGGGCATATCGTGCCGGCCAATAGAAATAAGCCTTCTGCCACGTGGCGCTGTGATGAATGCCGACCAATCAGAATGCAGAAATAAGCGTTTGTTCGCGCAGTAAGCTCAACAGACCAGAGTTCAAATCCCGTTGTGCTCAGAAGAAGCAGGAGCATTATAATTGACCAAAACTTTTAATTTATGAAGTTTATGAGTTGGGTTATGTCAGTCGGCACTTGTTAAAAAGTTAAATCATAATAAGGACTCACCTGCAACAGCTGGGACTGATTCGTAATTTCAATCAAATGTAGTTGTATGTCTCGTGCAATCTACAAAGGCTCATTGAGTAAAGTGCATGATACAAATAGTGATCTCTGCATCACCTTAAGAGATTTACCCTTGTCCCACCTTCATTGCATAAATACACTTTGTAGTGGGTCAGAAAACTCCAGAGGTGTTTAGTTTGCACACTGCAGCACTAAACTGTACACTATTGTGTTCAGTTTATGTTCCGTAGAGAAATACAATCATTTTCTCATATCATTTATTATATGATATCTCAATCATTTATAGAATATTGTTGTGCTACTATATTGGAAAGAAAACACAAACAATTATATGTATTATGTATTGACAGTAAACCATAAATATTTACAGTTTCAATTTATTTACAGTCTAGACCAGGGTGTCAAACTCATTTTGGGCCGCGGGCCGAATTTCGACGCTCAGGTTGGGTCGCGGGCCGAACATAACGTAAAATATAAAACAATAAAAGATATAAGAAATAAATAGCTTTAGAGTAATAGTTCTTTGTGGACACATTCATGCAGCAGCAGCAGAAACAAGACATGGCCTTGTGGATATGATTTCTGATATGAAATGTTGAGATCACAGATCTGTTGGTTGTTGCTGCACAAAACTCAAATTGATCTCACTATTTTTATAGTTTAAGATGATTTTAGTGACAGATTATTCATGTGGTGAACCAAATGAGTGCATTGTGTTTGTATTCACAGCCCATTAGTGTGGACACAGTCATGTTCATACTTTATTACATTCTGACCTGTGTTTTTACCTGTGGCTCATTGATCTGTCCCGGTTTTGCAATGTTTTCATCACAGAGTGTCATCACAGAAGTTTGTTTTCTTGTTGTTAGCTCCACATTAGCTCCACTTTTAGCGCGCCTCTAATGTCCACAAAACCGTCTCCTTTCTTTCTTCCACGTGTTTCCCAAAAACGTCTCTTTCCTCGTTAGGACTCTGCTCAAATCTGTAAAGTGTTGCGTTGGCACTTCTAAAAGACCTGGCACTTGCACAGGCAGCACAGCAGCGTGGGGAGGGGCGGCCGCTGCAAAGGATTGTGGGACGTGTAGTTCCAGCGATAAAAATGCTATAGGTCTATCGGAAATGATTGAATATAAATTAGATATGTTTGGCTGGCCAGATTAAAACGTCTGGGGGCCAGATTTACACATTTACTGCCCTCTAGAGGCCGAGGAGCATTTGGTTTGTATTTTTTAAAAATCATAACTTTTGATAGAAATGAGCTAGTGACTCGCTTCTTTTTTGACATACTCAGAATTTATTGACGGCCGGATTAAATCATCCAACAGCCCGGGTCCGCCCGCGGGCCGTATGTTTGACATGCCTGGTCTAGACAGCATTCATTTACACGAAAGTAGTATTGACATTAAATATACAGAGCTGAACCTAATCCACCCCTTTAATAATTTATGTCTTCTCCATTTTTCCTAAAAGGGCTGGTAAAGTCATGGATGGAGCTGCCATTGCCCTCATATTTAGACTTTGATGGCCACAAGACAGGCATTTCTTGTGTGGGGGTTTCTTCAGGGCTGCTGCAGGTGGTGGCGGTGGCAGGCGCGCGGCGGTGTGTGGGCGGCTGCCGCGGCGGGCGGCTGCTAGCGGCGGGCGGCTGCTGGTGGCGGGCGGCTGCTTCTCCACAACACTCTGCACAATTTTCCCAAGGGCGTCCTGAGAAGAAAAGACAAGGTGACGGCTCTAAGCTGTAGGAGGAGGGTTAGCTGGGCAAGTGGTATGGTGAGATGGTGGAGATGACTAAAACGCATTAGCTTATCGCAGGAGTGCAGAAACTTACCGTGTTTGCAACTCCGGATCGCTCCGAATGAGAGCAACGACAACTCCGCATTCCAAAAACACGGCGCGCGCTGGCCACTGCGACGCTGCGGCCAAAAGTCTATCGCATCCGTAGCGATTCGGCACTACCATAGGAAAGGAAATTAATGGGATTCCGTTTAGGGCCGTTAATCGAAAGAATCCGTGCCGTTATATGTCTCGATTGCACTCACAGTTTCACCACTTTCCCAGGACAACCACTGATTTGGAGAGCTTTCAGAATCACATACTCGTGTACAGTATGCTGCAAATCGCATGCCCAAAGTTTACATAACCCAAGCACAACTGCAGCTGTAGACTACAGCTACCAAACGGCCGTGGTTTTGCACGCAACAAAGATGAACAAAACATTTAAATATTTTTAACTTTCACTTTTCTAAAGTAGAAATACAAAGTCCAGCTACAAAATTTACTTATTTAATAGGTACAAATGGTACTAAAATAAAAAGTCTAAGAACTAGAGTGTGTATGCTTTGAAGGAGGCCAAGACGTACAGCTACATTCCTAAGCTCCAGAAGGCCATCATTTTGAGGAGAATAGAGAGTGGTTTTTGCCTTCACGAAGAAAAGCTTTAGAAGGATGATTCCAGAGGCCTTGAATATTTGTGTTTATCTGAGACTCACAGCAGAACTTGTGGCAAGGCACAAGACAGGAGGAGCAGCGGGCCCACTCACAGAAGACAAAATGCATATTTTGGCTCTTACTATATTTTAAAAAAAATAAAGTTTAAAGTCTGTAAAATAATTTGTTGTTTTGTAAGTTTATGATTGTAAATGATTGGGTGTATAATACCAGAATTTTAGTTTTAGCAATACACTGTGACACTGTACGCAGTGACAGGTAAAAATGTATAAAAAGAATAAGAAATAAGACTTTGGATTATTCAAAAGGATTTATGCAGTGAAATCAAAGAAAGCTTTGAAACCAGTGTACTGTCCCATCGGATCTGGAAAGGTTATTGTTATTATCCAAATACAGCAGCTTAGAATGTGTGTAAACTGTATGCTGGTTTTCACGCCGTTTTTCTCCAGGTCCTGGATTGTCATCAACTGCAAAAGCATGTTGCCACTCAGCAAAATTCCTGCATCTATGTGTGGCACTCTCCTAGAGCAGTTCCTCTACCGCCCCCTCTATCTGGAGGTGACTCTTCAGACGATGAAGATAAGAATGATGGTTGAAAATAGAAATAATGTAACATAAACACAAATGAAAATGAAAAATCAATTTACTGACTTATAGGCCAACTGCAAGTACTAGATAACATCTATCTTAGAAGCTAAATATGTAACGGTAATTTTGTGGGAAATGAAGACTGATTTTGGCTGTTGATAACTTTGCTATTGATAACTTACATTCATGCTCAAGTAATTATTGCTTATTAGGCCTTTTTAGTTTATTGATTTCTACAACAATCCCTGACAAAATTTACAAGAAACTGCAAATAACAAAATACAAAACAAATCTGTACTAGCTACTGTGACAAGACAAACTAAATAGTAGAAGGCTAAATAATTGTATTGAAGATAAATAACATTTGAAAAAAAAAAAAAGATTGTAGCCGGCCCAGATTATTTTTTTCTCGTGAACCTCCACCAGTAGCCACAGGTCAACTAAGGTATTGAAACAATTAATGAAACACACGCACAATCGCAGTGTTAGCATATTTACATTTTGCGAGAGTGCAGTGACACTTGTGGCCTCTAGAGGCGCAAGACCAGGAATCTAACTTTAAGATTATCCAACTTCAATCTCTTAAAAGGATTATAAATATGTATAACAATGATTGCTTGACCATTTACCCAGACTTCAAAAACAATTCCTCTTTTTCCCCTTTCTAACCACTTTAAAATATGTATTTTCCTACACACCCTCCTCCACTTACTTCCACCTTGTCACACCTAATTGCAGTATAATTCACAATTCTAAAACCTAACTCAATATTTTGCCGTGACTCCTGTACACAAATAATGTCTGGTTCATTAGATAATTGAGCAATAAACCATTTTAATGATTGACCTTTTGAGATTAAGCTTGGTTTATTTCAATGAATTATTAAAACCAAGGCTATAGTCAGTCTTTTTCAGCCTCAAGCTCATCCCTGACTCACTGCTGCTTTGATAATAACCTGAATTCTCTCAATGTTGGATGTTATCTTCTTTCTTGCATTGATAATTGCTGCTATAAATGTGATAATTAATTTTACAAACACTCTTTCGGACTCTGGGGGCTCTGGTGTGACCTACTGGACCTGCAAATCTCTTTTCATCACCGCCGCAATTGCAACACTTTGGCAGCTTGGTTTTTGCACACTGCTCGTACTCATGGTCTTCCCTGCACCACGCACACCTCCTTTTCCATTTGCAGAACTGAGCTGTGTGACTTAACCCTTGGCATTTAAAACATCAAAGGGGGCGAGGAACAGAGTTGGTCATATTCAATTCAATTCCAAGTTTATTTTTGTAACGCCCAAAATCACAACAGTAGTTGACTCGAGGGGCTACAGTGGAAAACAAATAAACAGTGTTCATAGGGACTTGGAAATGTCCCAGCGTCCTGTGTCCTTAGACAGATGTCCCAAGCTCCCCTGTCCTTAGACCCTCCTTCTCGGCCAGGAAAAACTACCAAACCTCTTTGGGAAAAAGTAGAAACCTGGAGAAGTTCCACAGTGAAGGAGAGATCCGACTCCCTCGGACGGACAGGCGGACGCGCCTCAATTTGCAGATACACGGTGGAGCAAGACCCACTCAGGAGGAGAACCAATTCTTCGAGGCCGATGAAGAACCGTTCATATGGAGTAGAGACCGTTTCTCCAGGCAGACCGTTTCTCCAGGCAGCTGAGGAGCATCTGGATCCACAGGTCCTCGATGTGCCTGCTCCACACCCGTCGGGGAAGTGGGAGAAAGAAGGAAAAGCGATGACAAATTGCCAGTGAAATTAAATATTAAATATTGTTTGATAGAAAAGTAGTAGGAAACAGAGGATAGTGCTCAAGCTGCCATACTTCCCCAGTATAGTTTGCTCCTAGGGCAGCATAGCTAGGAACTATAGGTTTTTATTTCTGTTCCTAACTGGCCTGACCATAAGCGATTTCAAAGAGGAACGTTTTAAGCCTGGTCTTAAATGAAGAGACTCTGTCGGCCTCTTTAACATGGACAGGAAGCTGATTCCACAAGACAGGAGCTTGGTAGCGAAACGCTCTACCCCTACTGTGCTTTTAGAGACTCTTGGGACCACCAGAAGTCCAGGCATTTTGAGAGCGAAGTGCTCTGTTTGGATGATAAGGTACTATAGCCTCTTTGAGGTAGGATGGGGCCAGGTCATTTATGGCTTTGTAAGTCAGGAGGAGGATTTTGAATTTGATTCTAAACTCGACAGGGAGCCAGTGAAGAACTCGAGCACCGGCGTAATGCGCTTTCTTCTGTTAGTTCCTGTTAGTAATCTTGCTGCTGCATTTTGAACCAGTTGAAAGCTTTTTATGGCGCTTTTAGGGCACGCTGCAAGAAGTTACAGTAGTCTAATCTAGATGATACAAACGCATGGACAAGTTTTTCAGCATCGCTTTTAGGCAAGATTTTTCTGATTTTGGCTATATTACACAGATGGAAATAGGCGGTTTTACAGGCTTGATTTATGTGTGCTTTGAATGAAAGCTCTTGGTCAAATAAGACTCCAAGGTTTCTCAACACAGTGGAGCTGGAGGCTACACTGACGTTGTCCAGTGTGACTATCTGCTCAGATAAAGCGTCTCGTAGATGATTAGGGCCTAGTACGAAGACCTCAGTTGGTACGATGACCTCGGTCATATCACATAGGACCACCTTAGGGGGGAGGAATTCCTCATCAACCTCAAGTAAAATGCTTTCACTAAATCTTTTTTCACAGTTTTTAAAGATTTGAAGTCTTCTGGCATCTTTAATTTTCCCTCAAATTTGATTCAAGTTAAATTATTGACACTTCCACAGTAATACCGCAGATCACTCCCTTGCTCAGCCTGCAGGAGGAGTTACAGAAGCAGTGGCAGGAGCAAGACAGGAAAATGGCAGGGACAGGAGCAGGACAGAGGTAGGACAGAAGCAGGACAGGAGAAAGGACAGGAGAAGTGACACGAAAAGAGACGCTATCAGGACATAGTCAGAGTGGTGGCAGGGAGAGAAGCAGTGAAAGGAGCCGGACACGGACAGGACTGAATAAGGACAGGAGCAGGAACCAGGGGCAGGACAAGGACATGACAGGCAGGGGCGGACTGGGGGAAAAAATATGACCGGTAGTTTAAGGCCGTGTGACACATGACAGAAATTGTAATTCAATGTAAGTTGGTTGGGTTTTATAGTTTTATTTTATAGATATTGTTATCATATTTATATACTATGCTGTGCTGATCATGGAATTAATACAAAAATCTATGTAAACCAATATTCAGCTCTATTGACTAAAGCTGACATTATGTAGTACGACAGGAGCAGGACAAGTGCAGGACAGAAGCAGGACAGCAGAATTACTGGAGCAGGATAGGACGAGGACAACGGAAATGCTGGAGCAGGAGAGGAACATTTCAGAGGAACAGGCCGAAGAAGAGATAGGAGCAATGACTGGAGCAGTGATACGAGCAGGGACACGGGCAGGACCAGCTGACAGGGGAAGAAAAGGGGCAGGAACATAGGAACTGGATCAAGGAAGGACCTGTACAGGAGCGGGACAAGAAGAAGGACAGGAGCAGGGCCAATAGCAGTTACTGGAGTAGTGCAGGAGCAGGGCAGGAGGAGGACAGGGGCAGTATTGGAGCAAGACAGTAGCAGAGAGTGGAGCAGGGCAGGAGAAGTACAAGGGAAGGAAAGGAGCAGTGATAGGAGCAGGGAAGGAGAAAGAGAGGGGCGGGACATGGACAGGACAGCGGCAGGAGAGAAACAGGAGCAGAGACACTAGCAGGAAATGATAAGGGACAGGAGCAGGACAAGTTCAGGACAGAAGCAGAAAAGAACAAGGGCAGGAGCAGGGCAGGACACGAGCAGAGCAGGGGCAAGAGAGAAGCAGGAAAGGGACAGGATAGGCACTGGGACAGGATTAGGTAAAGACCAGGACAGGGAAGCACTGGAGCAGAACAGGAGCAGGAACAGGACAGGAGCATGAGTTGTAACTGCAACAGGGAAGGGGCAGGGCAGGTGCACTGTTGCAGGAGCAAGGAAGGGGGAGGATAGGAGCAGCAACAGGAGCAGCAACAGGAGCAGCAACAGGGACAGCAACAGGCGCAGGACAGGGAGAGGACTGAAGCAGAACAGGAGCAGGTCGGGAGCAGGGACAGGGGATGGACAGGAGAAGGAAAGGAGTAGGACAGGAGCACATCAGTGCAGGGACATGATCAAGGACCAGTGGGGCAGGTACATGGTCCGGGCGGTGGCAGGAGAGAAGAGCAATGAAAGTATTCGGAGAGGAGCAGGACAGGAGCATGGACATCAGCATGGAATCAGCAGGGAAAAAACAAGATATGGGAACTCCTCCATGGAGCAGGAGAGGAGCAAGGGCAGGACAGGACCAGGGACAGGAGCAGGGCAGGGGCATGACGGAGGCAGGCAGAACTGAAGCAGGACCGGACCAGGATATGAAAAAGTCCAAGAGCAGGGAGAGAGGCTGGTCAGGCACAGTTACAGGAGCAGGTAAGAAGCACGGAAGCTGAAGGACAGGAGTAGAGACAGTGACAAGAGAAATGTAGGACGAGGACAGGGGCAGGAGAGGAACCGGGGCAGAACAGGAGCAAGATAGGGACAGGGAATGGAGCAGGAGAGGAGCAGGACAGTGGAAGGACAGGGGAAGTACTGAAGCAGGAGATGAAAAGGACAGGGGAAGGGACAGAAGCAGGGATAGGAGTATGGCAAGGCCAGGACAGGGGAAAGTACTGGTGCAGGAAAGAAGCAGAAAAAGGACTTTAAGGATTTAAGAAGGACTAAAGCAGGATATAGGCAGGACTCAACCAGGTCTAAACCAAGCCTAAGCCAGGACGACTAAACCAGGACTGAACTGGTCTAAAACCGGTCAAAAACAGGACCATAGCAGGGCTAAATCAGTTCAAAAGCAGGACTAAAGCAGGAATAAACCAGGATTTAAGATGGCCTAAACAAGTTCTAAAAGAGATCTAAACCAGGGCTAAACCAGGTCTAAAGCAGGACTAAAACCAGGACTAAACCAGGACTAAACCAGAACTAAACTATGTCCAAGACAAGGAGTAAAGCAGGACTATAACAGGATTAAACCAGGACTAAAGCGAGACTAAAGAAGGACTTAAGCGGGACTCAAGCAGGACTAAACAAGGTCTAAACCAAAACTTAACCATGTCTAAGCAAGGAATAAAGAAGGACTGTTACAGGTCTAAAGCAAGAATAAAGCATGTCTAAAGCAGGCCTAAAGCAGGTCTAAAGCAGGCCTAAAGCAGGCCTAAAGCAGGCCTAAAGCAGGGCTTAACCAGGGCCAAACCAGGTCTAAAGCAGGACTAAACCAGGTCTAAAGCAAGACTAAAGCATGACTAAACTAGGACTAAAGCAGGATTTAACCAAGACTAAAGCATGACTAAACCAGGATATAACGAGGACTAAAGCAGGTATAAAGCAGGACTAAAGAAGGACTATAGCAGAGACTAAACCAGGACTAAACCAGGACTAAACCAGGACTAATGCAGGGCTAAATCAGAACTAATCCAGGTCTACCCAAGGACTAAAGTATGACGAGACCAGATTAAAAATAGAACAAAAACAGGACTAAACTAGGACTAAAGCAGGACTAAACCGAAGCTAATGCAGGACTAAACCATGACTAATGAAGTTCTAAAGCAGGATTTAAGCAGGACTAAACAAGTACTAAACCAGGACTAAAGCGCGAGTAAAGCAGGATTTAAGCAAACGAAGTCTAAAAGAGGTCTAAGCGACGTTAAGGACATGGACTAAAGCAGAGCTAAACCAGGTCAAACCAAACCTAAAGCAGGACTAAACCACGATTAAACCAGGTTTAATCCAGAAGCTAAATACGTCTAAACTAGGACTAAATCAGGAATAATACAGGATTCAACCAAAAAGAAGCACTTCTAAAGCAGGGCTAAAGAAGGACTAAAGCAGGACTACACTGGGCTAAACCAGGACTAAAGCAGGTCTACCACGGATCTGCGGTTTTAAAACAGGACAAAACCAGGTTCTAAACCAGGAGTTACAACGGACTGAAGCAGGTCTAAAGCAGGACTAAAGAAGGACTATAGCAGGACTAAACCAGGATTAAACAGGTCTAATGCAAGACTAAAGCAGGACTAAAGCAGGACTATACCAGGGCAAAAACAGTTCTAAAGCAGGAATAAACCAGGTCTAAAGCAGGTCAAAATGAGGAAAAATCCATTACTATAGCGAGGACTAAACCAGGATTAAACCAGGACTAAAACGGGTCTAAAGAAGGACTAAACAAGGATTCAACCAGGTCTATATAAGTATAAAGCAGGTCTAAACTTCCCTGATCCAGGATTTAAGCAGGAAGCAGGATTTAACCAGGACTAAAGCAGGTCTAAAGCAGGAACAAAAACCAGGTCTAAACAGAACTAAACCATGTCTAAGAAAGGAATAAAGCAGGCTGGATACAGGATTAAACCAAGACTAAAACATGTCTAAATCAGGCAATAAACCTGGAATCAAGCAAGACTAAACAGATACTAAATCAGGACTAAAGCAGGTCCAAACTATACATAAAGCAACTATAAATTTAAGCAGAAATCTAGGCAGTAGTAATGCAGGACTAAACCAGTAATAAACCAAGACTAAAGCAGGAAAGTTAAGGACATGGACTAAAGCAGAACTAAACCAGGTCCAAACCAAACCGAAGCAGGACTAAACCACGATTAAACAGAGTTTTAATCAGAACTAAATAACGTCTAAACTAGGACTAAATCAGGAATAATACAGGATTCAACCAAGAATAAAGCGCGTCTAAAGCAGGACTAAACCAGGACTAAACCAGGACTAAAGCAGCTTTGATTCAGGGTGGACTCTGTGGGCATTTGGTTGGCCCTTTTTGCCCTTTTGGGGACAGGTTAGTAAAAAAACTTACCCCAGAAAGGATGACTTTGATTCAGGCTAGACTCTTGGTGCTCATGCCAGGTCTGTTCGGCCCTTTTGGAGGCCAGGTTGAGTCCAAGACTTAGCCAGAAAGGAGGGCTTTGAGTCAGGCTAGACTCTGGGGTTTTGACCTTGTCATTTTGGCCCTTTTGTGGCCAGGTTTGTGCTGAGATAGAACCCAGAAAGGAGGGCTTTGATTCAGGCTAGAATCTAGGGGCTTTTGCCTTGTTCGTGCGGCCCTTTGGAGGCCAGGTTGAGTCCAAGACTTGGCCAGGAAAGGAGGGCTTCCATTCAGGCTAGACTTTGCAGTGAATTTTATGGTCCTTTGGTCCTTTGGGGTCCAGCTTGGTGGCAAAAACCAGTTTTTGTTTCAAGCTAGACTCGTGGGGCTCTTGCCTGGTCTTTTTGCCCTTTTCGGCTCGGGTATGTGCCCGGTCTTGGCTGCGAAAGGAGGGTTTAGATTCAAACTAGACTGTGGGCGTTCTGCCCTGGTCTGTTTGCCCTTTTCCGGGCCAGATTTGTTCGAAAGACTTATACAGGAAAGGAGGGCTTTGATTAGGCTACACTCTGGGGATCTGGCCTCGTCCTTTTTTCCCTTTTGGGGCCAGGCTAGTACAAGTCTTAACCCAGAAAGGAGATCTTTGACGCAGGTTAAACTCTGGGGCTTTGGACTTGTCCTTTGGGCCCATTTAGGGCCAGTGTTGTGACAAATCTTAGCCATGTAAAGTAGAATTTTTATTCAGGCTAGACCTTTTGGGGTTCTGTGCTGGTCCTTTTTGCCCTCTTGTGGCCAATTTAGTGAAAGACTTTCCCCAGGAAGGAGGGCTTTGATTCAGGCTCGACTCTGGGGGTCTGAGCTGGTCCTTTTGGCGCTTTTTGGTTTAGGTTGGTGCTATGACTTACCCCAGGAAGGAGGGCTTTTATTCAGGCAACTCTAGGGGCTCTAGCCTTGTCATTTTTGGCCTTATTTGTAGCCGCTGTGCCGCGTCTTATCCCAGAACGAAGGGGATTAATTCAGGCTAGATTCTGGGGCCATTTCCCTGGTCCTTTTGGCACTTTTGGGGCAGGCTGGGTGGAAAGGCTTATGCTAGAAACAAGGGTTTCATTCAGACTAGTCCCTGGGTGCTCTGGCCTGGCCTTTTTGGCCTATTGGGGCCAGGTTGGCTTAGCCAGGAAAGGAGGTCTATGATTCAGGGTAGACTCTGAGGGCATTTGGCTGGTCCTTTTTTGCCCTTTTGGGGACAGGTTAGTGAAAAGACTTACCCAGAAAGGACGACTTTGATTCAGGCTTGACTCTTGGTGCTCTTGCCAGGTCAGTTTGGCCCTTTGGAGGCCAGGTTGAGTCCAAGACTTAGCCAAGAAAGGAGGGCTTTGATTCAGGCTAGACTCAGGAGTGATTTTCCTGGTCATTTTGGTACTTTTTGGGCCAGGCTGGTGCCATGACTTTGCTAAGAAAGGAGGGTTTTGATTCAGGCTAACACTCTGGGGCCTGGCTGGGGCACTGGCCTCGTCCATTTTGCCCTTTTTAGGCCAGGCTAGGACCAAGTCCTAAGCCAGAAAGGAGAGCTGTGGCGCAGGTTAAACTCTAGGGGATTTTGCCTGGTCCTTTAGACCCTTTTAGGGTCATTTTTGTGACCAATCTTAGCCATGTAAAGTAGAATTTTTATCCAGGATATACTCTGGGGGTTCTTTGCTGGTCCTTTTGGCCCTTTTAGGGCTAGGTTAGTGCCAAGACTTAGCCAAGGAAGGACGGTTTTTGAGTCAGGGTAGACTCTGGGGGACTTTGCCTCGTCCTTTGGGCCCTTTTGGGGCTAGTTTGGGTCCAAGACTTAGCCAGGAAAGGAGGGCTTTGATTAAGGCTAGACACTGGAGCCATTTCCCTGGTCCGTTTAGCCCTTTTGGGTCTAGGCTTGATCTAAAACTTAAACCAAAAAGGACGGCTTTTCATTCTGGTTAGACTCAGGGGGCTTTTTCTTGGTCCTTTTGGCTCTTTCGGGGCCTTGCTTGTGACAAATGTTTTCTCAAAAAGGAGAATTTTGTTTCATGATAGACTCAGGGGGCTCTGGCCTTTTGGACTTTTTGGGGCCAGGTTAGTGTGCTATGATTTACCTGAGGAAGGAAGGCTTTTATTCAGGCAAGACTCTGGGGGCTTTTGGTGACAGGCTGGTGAAAAGACTTATGCCAAAAACAAGGTTTTTGATTCGGACTAGACTCTGGGCTCTCTGGCCTGGTCCGTTTTCGCCCTTTTGGGTCTAGGTTGGTTTCAAAATTTAACACGGAAAGGAGGGCTTTTTAATACGGCCAGTCTCTGCAGCAATTTCCATGGTCCTTTTGGTCCTTTTTTTGGACCTGCTGGTTTCAAGACTTAGCCAAGAAAGAAGAGCTTTTTTTCAGCTTAGACTCTGGGGCTTTTTGTTGGTCCTTTGGCCCTTTGGGGTCCAGCTTGATGGCAAGACTTAGCTTTTATTTTAAGCTAGACTCTGGGCGCTCTGCCCTGGTCTGTTTGGCCTTTTTAGGGCCAGGTTGGTTCAAATATTGAGCCAGGAAAGGAGGGATTTGATTCAGGGTTGACTGTGGGCATTTGGCTGGTCCTTTTTGCCCTTTTTGTGAAAGGCTGGTGAAAAGACTTATGCCAAAAACAAGGGTTTTGATTCATGATAGACTCAGGGGGCTCTGGCCTGGTCCTTTTGGCCTTTTTGGGGTTAGGTTAGTGTGCTATGACTTACCTGAGGAAGCAAGGCTTTTATTCAGGCTAGATTCTGGTGGCTCTGGCCTGGTCTTTTTTGGCTCTTTTGGGGCCAGGTTGGTTTCAAAATTTAGCAAGGAAAAGAGGGCTTTTTAATAAGGCCAGTCTCTGGAGCAGTTTCCATTGTCCTTTTGGTAATTTTTTTTTGGCCTGCTGGTGCCAAGACTTACCCCGGAAAGGAGGGCTTTGTTTCAGCTTAGACTCTGGGGGATTTTTGTTGGTCCTTTGGCCCTTTTAGGGTCAGGTTAGTTTCAAGACTTAGCCAAGAAAGGAGGGTTTTGATTCAGGGTAGACTCTGGGGGGCTCTGGCCTGGTCCTTTTGGTCTTTTTGGGGCCAGGTTAGTATGCTATGACTTTCCCCAGGAAGGAGGGATTTTTATTCAGGCTAGACTTAGGGGGCTCTGGCCTGGTCCGTTTGGCCCTTTTGGATCAGGTTGGACTTAGTGATGGGCCTAAAATCTACACAAACCCACATATTAAACAAACAGAGAAGAAAGACAAGGGAATCAAATTTGTTTCTCCGGAGGAGGACGGACAGGCAGAGGAATATTTCAGCTTAACCCACGACCTTCGTCTACATGCGCTTCCTACAGCCCTCTGTCCGCTCTACTCTTTTATTAAGAATAAGGGACACCCTAATTACATGATCAGCTCCGCCCTAAAGGAGAGGGAACACATGGCGAAAGCTGTGCACACACAAGTCATCCATTGTCTGTTGAACTTTGGTTGACCTTAGATTCCAAGCTAATCATCTTGAGTGGTATTTCCTTGCTTTTCTTACTGGTCATCAGTTCGAGAGTTCAGCAGACTACTGGATTAGATCAGCAGTTTACTTCTGCAACATAGTCTCACAAGCAGTTTATTAAGCACACAAACTCATACAATAATAAGGAATGTATAAAAGAAAGATAAAATCTTTACAATTATTCCAACATTTCCCTCCTGTTTATCGTATCTTTTATGCATCACCTTTCAACCTCTCCACAGTGAGAGACGATTTCTTGGAACATTTTAGGAAGTGCACCTTCAGGATTCTCCTCATCATCACTGCCAGCCAATAAATGCATCTGCACCGCTTTATCATCAGATGGTGAGATAGCAGTGGAAATTATCCTTTCTGAAAGAGATCTTATACATGGAATACAACAACATCCACACAATGTTAAAATAGCTACAAACACAGCAATTGACACCAGAACAGATGAGACTATCGCTTTGAATTTGCCAAACACGCTCAGCCAGTTGTTCCAGAGAGTAGCATCTACTCCTGACTGCTCTTTCATGCGCCGATTCATAGACCTCAGACCCTCATGGCCCTGGTCAGGCGTACGTCTGCGGCAGTATTGTTTGGAATGAACGTGTAGCATTGATCCCCAAAGCGCTGAAAAGACTCCTATCCACAAGGATCATTTCTCCAGCCAATCTGTTCTGTAATGACATCATAGATGACGCAGCGAGTTGCTCATAAACCGCTTCAAAACCTTGCTGTGTGTAATTTACAAATTTCTGGACATTGTAGTGGATGTCGTTGATTCTATCAATATTTTTGTTTGGTGTAATCCATATGAAAATACTCAAATCCAGAAGTTGCTTGTTCTACCAATTTATATTCATCTGAGATCCTTCTAGGCACTCCTATTACATCAATATAGGTTGGATCATCTCCTCTTCATGATAAAGAACGTTTCTCCCGTTTCCAGTCCTCCGGTGTAACACTATGAGTTGCTGATATTACTTCATCAGCTGTAAGAGGTAATACTAATGTGGTTAAAAGTAATGACACTAAAGCATTTCTTGGTAAACGGTCATACAGTTCATTTTCTCCACACCACGTCCATATGTCACTGCGTACCACACATCCACATTTAAGTTCATCTGCAGTTTCTCTCTTATTTCTTAGTTTTATCATGCTTGAAATTTACACTTGTGGTCTTGATGACAAACTGCATGCTTGATTTTAGCTCCTGTGGTGGTCTGGTTCAGTAATGTTCACAAGTTGCTTCCGTGGACCAGGTATTTACCACAGTATTAACAGAATCACAACACGTGTCAGTAGAAATAAAAACATACAAATAGCTTTTGGGAGCCACTCTGGCTCTCTTCTAAGGCAGTTCTCAGTTTATGATCTTTTACAGTGCGTTAAATGTATCCAGGTACTTCTCTCAGCAATTTTTAACGTAGTAGGTGTTGTCAAAAGTACTTGAAATGGTCCTTCCCACTTAGGTGAATGCCAGTGCTTCTTCTTGACCACTCTGATCAGCACCCAGTCTCCTGATTCTATTAATTCATCCTGTCCTGTGGGGAAGGAGTTGTTTCTCCTTCAGGTTCAGGCATTATCTAACATTTTTCAAACATTTTAAATATGGCCTTCCATACATTTTTTCAAAAGGAGTTAACCCCTGAACACTTACAAGACAAAGATCGGTTCACAAGCCCCCTATGACGAAAAAAAAAACAAGGCCAGTTACGTCGCCCGGATTGGCGTTACCGGGGCCCCACCCTGGAGCCAGGCCTGGCGTGGGTGCTCGACGGCGAGCGCCTGGTGGCCGGTGTCTTTCCCACGGGGCCCGGCCGGGGTGCAACCCAAGTACGAGTTGACGTGGGCCGTCCTCCGTGGACCCACCCACTGCAGGAGAGCCGTAAGGGGCTGGTGCAGAGGGATCTGGGCGGCAGTCGACGGCAGGGGCCTCGACGACCGGATCCCGGACGCAGAGACTAACTCTGGGGACATGGAACGTCACTCACTGGGGGGGAAAGAGCCTGAGCTTGTGCGGGGAGGTTGAACGGTTCCGACTAGATATAGTCGGCCTCAACCTCCACGCACAGTTTGGGCACTGGAACCCATCCTCTTGAGAGGGGCTGGACGCTCCACTTTCTCTGGTGTTGCCTGCGGGGAGAGGCGGCGGGCTGGCGTGGGCTTGCTTATTGCCCCACAGCTCAGCCGCCATGTGTTGGAGTTTACCCCAGTGAACGAGAGGGTCGCGTTCCCTACGCCTTCGGGTTGGGGACAGGTCTCTCACTGTGGTGTCGGCCTACGGGCCGAACAACGGTGCTGAGTACCCGGCCTTCTTGGAGTCCCTGGGAGGGGTACTGGACAGTGCACGACGGCGGACTCCGTTGTTTACTACGGGGGACTTCAACGCCCACGTGGGCAACGACAGTGACACCTGGAGAGGGGTGATTGGGAAGAACGGCCCCCCCGATCTGAACCGAGCGGTGTTCAGTTATTGGATCTCTGTGCTAGTCACGGACTGTCCATAAACGAACACCATGTTCAAGCACAAGGGTGTGCCCACCAGTGCACGTGGCACCAGGACACCCTAGGCGGAGGTCAATGATCGACTTTGTTGTCGTGTCATCTGACCTCCGGCCGGCGTGTCTTGGACACTCGGGTAAAGAGAGGGGCGGAGCTGTTAACCGATCACCACCTGGTGGTGAGTTGGATCCGCTGGCGGTGGAGGAAGCCGGGACAGACTTGGCAGGCCCAAGCGTATAGTGAGGGTCTGTTGGGAACGTCTTGCGGAGCCCGCTGTCAGCAGGGTCTTCAATTCACACCTCCGGGAGAGCTTCTCCAAATCCCGGGGGAGGCTGGGGACTTGAGTCCGAGTGGGACCATGTTCTCGACCTCCATTGTCAATGCGGCTGCTCGGAGCTGTGGTTCGCAAGGTCTCAGGTGCCTGTCGCGGCGGCAAACCCCCGAACCCGGTGGTGGGACACTGGAAGTAAGGGATGCCGTCAGGCGGAAGAAGGAGGCTATCAGGCCTCTTTGGCTTGTGGGACTCCTGAGGCCGTTGACGGGTATCTGGCGGGCCAGGCGTGCCGCAGCTCGTGCTGTCGCAGAGGCAAAAACCCGGGTCTGGGAGGAGTTCGGGGAGGCCCTGGAGGAGGACTATCGGTCGGCCCAAAGAAATTCTGGCAAACCGTCCGGCGCCTCAGGAGGGGGAAGCAGTGTTCCACCAACACCGTTTACGGGTGCGGGTGGGGGACCTGCGTGACCTCGACTGGGGACGTCGTCGGGCGGTGGAAGGAGTACTTTGAGGACCTCCTAAATCCCACTGCCACGTCTTCCGAAGAGGAAGTAGAGACGGAGGACTCGGAGGCTGACTCATCTATCACCCAAGCCGAAGTCACTGAGGTTGTTGGCAAACTCTCTCGGTGGCAGAGCTCCGGGGGTGGATGAGATACGCCCGAGTACCTAAAGTCTCTGGATGTTGCAGAGACTGTCTTGGTTGACACGCCTCTGCAACATCGCGTGGCGGTCGGGAGTCGGTGCCTCTGGACTGGCAGACCGGGGTGGTGGTCCCTCTGTTAAAGAAGGGGGACCGGAGGGTGTGCTCCAACTATAGAGGGGTCACACTCCTCAGCCTCCCTGGTAAGGTCTATTCCAGGGTACTGGAAAGGAGAATCCGACCGATAGTCGAACCTCGGATTCAGGAGGAGCAGAGTGGTTTTCGTCCTGGTCGTGGAACATGGACCAGCTCTATACTCTCCATCGGGTGCTCGAGGGTTCATGGGAGTTTGCCCAACCACTCCACATGTGCTTTGTGGATCTGGAGAAGGCTTTCGACCGTGTCCCACGGTGTGCCCTTTGGGGGGTGCTGCGGGAGTACGGGGTCCGGGGCCCTTTGCTCAGGGCCTGTCCGGTCGCCTGTATGACCGGAGCAGGAGCTGTGTTCGCATTGCCGGCAGTAAGTCAGATCTGTTCCCAGTGCGTGTTGGACTCCGCCAGGGCTTGCCCTTTGTCACCGGTTCTGTTCATTGTTTTTATGGACAGAATTTCTAGGCGCAGTCAGGGGGCGGAGGGGGTCCGGTTTGGAGAGCCACAGGATCTCATCTCTGCTGTTTGCAGATGATGTTGTCCTGATGGCTCCATCAAACCTGGACCTGCAACATGCACTGGGACGGTTTGCAGCCGAGTGTGAAGCAGCTGGGATGAGAATCAGCACCTCCAAATCCAAGGCCATGGTTCTCGACCGGAAAAAGGTGGCTTGCCCTCTCCAGGTGGGTGGGGAGTCCTTGCCCCAAGTGAGGAGTTTAAGTATCTCGGGATCTTGTTTCACGAGTGAGGGAAGGATGGAGCGTGAGATTGACAGGCGGATCGGTGCAGCGTCTGCAGTGATGCGGTCGTTGCATCGGACCGTTGTGGTGAAGAAGGAGCTGAGTCGAAAGACAAAGCTCTCGATTTACCGGTCAATCTACGTTCCTACCCTCACCTATGGTCATGAGCTTTGGGTAGTGACCGAAAGGACAAGATCGCGGATACAAGCGGTCGAAATGAGTTTCCTCCGCAGGGTGGCTGGGCGCTTCCTTAGAGATAGGGTGAGGAGCTCAGTCACACGGGAGGAGCTCGGAGTAGAGCCGCTGCTCCTCCACGTTGAGTAGAGCCAGCTGAGGTGGCTCGGAGCTATCTGTTCGCGGATGCCTCCTGGACGCCTCCCTAGGGAGGTGTTTTCGGGCATGCGTCCCACCGGGAGGAGGCCCGGGGAAAGACCCAGGACACGCTGGAAGGACTATGTCTCTCGGGCTGGCCTGGGAACGCCTCGGGATCCCCCGGAGGAGTTGGAGGAAGTGTCTGGGGAAAAGGAAGTCTGGGAGTCCCTGCTTAGACTGCTGCCCCCGCGACCCGGCCCCGGATAAAGCGGAAGAAGATGGATGGATGGATGGATGGACACTTACAATATTTTAAGTATATCTTTACTAACTTTAAACATTGTCCATGGTCTCTCTGTTTCTTCCATGCATTACTTTAGTCTGCTTTTAAATTTTCTGTTTGTCCTTTCCACGAGCCCTGCACTCTGAGGATGATAAGCACAGTAGTTCTTTGAATTTTATACAGAATAATTGTCCCCACTCTGTTAATTACGTCATTTACCAAATCTGATCTAATACTTTCAGTTATCCCATATCTAGGAATAATTTCTTTACACAGTGCTTTTGCCACCGTCAGAGCATCAGGATTCTTGGCAGGAAATATTTCTGTCCATTTAGAGAATGCATCTATTATCACTAAACAGAAATCTTTTCCTTCACTCTTATTCGATTGTATAAAGTCCATGTGTATTTCTTGAAATGGATATTTAATCTCTGGAATTTTCCCTCTCTTAGACATGTGTCATACCATGGCTCAATATTACTGCATATTCAAATACATTTTTAGGTAGGATGGATTTATCGCGGGGTCATACATAGATGTCATCTTCCAGTGTGTTGCCCCTTTTCTTTTTCACATTTCTTGTTCTTGTTTTAAAGCTTCGCTGCTGCATGTCTTTCAGTACACTTTTTGTCTAAGTCTTGATCTGTAGAAACATGCATCACATGTATTAGCTTACATGCTGCTTCTTTAGCTATCCTGTCAGCAAATGCATTTCCTTTTGACACAGGATCTTTCCCTGCTGTATGTGCTATAAGCCATTGCATACTGCTAATTTGGAGGAAAGCTGTGGCTGCTTCCAGTAACTCACATCTCTGGCCACAAAAGGGCAAAAAGAACAGGCCAAAAGCACTCAGAGTCTAGCCTGAATCACAGCCCTGCTTTCTGGGTTAAGTCTTTGCACCAGCCTGGCCCCAAAAAGCCAGATGACCAGGATCCAGGGACCTATGAGTCTAGCTTGAGTCCAAACCCTCGTTTCTGGGAAAAGACTTCGCACAAACCTGAACCCAAAATGACAAAACGGACAAACGTTGCCAGGCTAGAGCCCCCAGAGTCTACTCTTGTGTCAAAGCTCTCCTTTCTGGGTGAAGACTTAGCACTCGCCTGCCCCAAAAAGTTCCAAAAGGACTAGGCTAGAGTCTATCCACCTTTCTGGGCTAAGTCTTTGAACCAACCTGGACCCAAAAAGGCTAAACGGAATAGGCCAGAGCCCTTAGAGTCTAGCCTGAATCAAAGCCCTCCTTCCTGGGTTAAGTCTTGGCACCAACCTGGTCCCAAAATGTCCAAAGCCCCAAAAGACAAGCCTGAAGACAAGCCTGAATTCCTTACCAATTCTTGAAATTAAACCAAAAGTGCAAATCTGACCAGTCCAGAGCCCCCAGGGTCCAGCCTGATAATTTTTTTTTTTTTTCTGCAGTCTATCTATGCACCAGCGTGTCAACAAAAGGGCTAGAAAGACAGGCCCATTTCCCCAACCAGAAACAAAGCTCTCTCCTTTCTGTGCCAAGTATTTGTACCAGCTAGTCCCAAAAAGGCCAAAAGACCAGGCCAGGGACCTATGAGTCTAGCTTGAGTCCAAACCCTCCTTTCTGGGAAAAGACTTCGCACAAACATGAACCCAAAATGACAGAACGGACCAGGCCAGAGCCCTCAGAGTCCAGCCTGAAACAAAGCCCTCCTTTCCAGGCAAAGTCTTTGAAAAAAACCTGGCTCAAAAAATTCTCCTTTGTTGCCTAACAATGGTCTCACCAGCCAGGTCCCAGAAAAGTCCGAAAAGGACCTGCCAAAAGCCCAGCGTCTATCCTGAATAAAAGCCCTCCTTCCAGGGCTAAGTCTTTGCAAAATCCTGGCCCAAAAAAGCCCTGGCCCAAAAACAGCCAAATGACCCAGGCCAGAGCCCCCAGAGTCTAACCTCAATTAAAATAATCCTTTCTGGGCTATCTTTTGTCACAAGCCTGGCCCCAAAAGGGCAAAAAGAAAAAAGGACCGGCCAGCCTGAATCAAAACCCTCCTTTCTGGGGTAAGTCTTGGAACCATCCTGGCCCAAAAAGTCCCAAAAGGACCAGAAAAAAACGCTCCAGAGTCTAGGATGAATACAAGCCCTCCTTTCCTTCTCTAGTCATGAAACCAAACCTGGTCCCAAAAGGGCCAAAAGGACCAGGCCAGAGTCCCCAGAGCCTAGCCTGAATATTAGCCCTCCTTCCACAGGGTCTTTGCACCAACCTGGCCCCAAAATGCAAAAAGGACCAGACCAAAGCCCCAAAAGACAAGCTTAAATCAAAGCCCTCCTTTCCTGGCCAATTCTTGAAACGAAACCGAAAGGGCAAACCTGACCAGTCCAGAACCCCCTGAGTCCAGGCTGAAAAAAGAACCTTTTTCTGCGGTAAAAATCTATGCACCAGCGTGTCAAGAAAAGGGCTAAAAAGAACCGGCTGACCTGTCACTAAAAGGACCAAAAAGAACAGGCCAGTGCCCCCAGAGTCTAGCTTGTGTCAAAGCCCCCCCCCTCTCCCTTCTTTGGGGGGGTTTTTGAAGACTTAAGCACTAGCCTGCCCCAAGAAGTTCCAAAAGGACAAGGCCAGTGTCTATCCACCTTTCTGCGCTAAGTCTTTGCACCAGCCAGTCCCCAAAAAAGACCAGCTAAAAAACGCCCAGAGTCTAGCCAGACTCAAAATAATCCTTTCTTGGCTAATTTTGGTCATATCTCTGGGCCCAAAAGGGCAAAAAGGACCAGAGAAATGGCTCCAGAGTCTAGCCTGAATAAAGCCCTCCTTTCCTGCCTAAGTCTTGGACCCAACATGATCCGAAAAGGACCAAACGGACAAGGCCAGAGCCCCCAGAGTCCAGCCTTGAAACAAAGCCCTCCTTTTCGGGCAAAGTCTTTGAACCAAACTGGCCCCAAAAAGCCAAATGACCAGGCCAGGGACCTATGAGTCTAGCTTTGAGTCCAAACCCTCTTTTCTGGGAAAAGACTTCGCACAAACTTGAACCCAAAATGACAAAACGGACCAGGCTAGAGCCCCCAGAGTCCAGCCTGAAACAAAGCCCTCCTTTGAAAAAGTATTTGAAAAAACCTGGCCCCAAAAGGCCAAACGGAACAGGCCAGAGCCCCCAGAATAGACTAGCCTGAATCAAAACTCTCCTTCTTGGGTTAAGTCGTGGCACCAACCTGGACCCAAAATGCGCCAAATAACCAAGGCCTCAGAGTCTAGCTAAAGTCAAAACCCTTTTTTTTGGGAAAAGACTGCGGCACAAGCCTTGCTCCAAAAGACCCAGGCCAGTGTCCCCCGAGTCCCGCCTGAAGCAAAGCTCTCCTTTCTGCAGTAAATCCTGGCACGAACCTGGGCCCAAAAGGGCCAAAAGAACCAAGCCAGAGCCCCAAGAGTCCGGCAGGAAACAAAGCTCTCCTTTCTGTGGTAAATCTTGGCAATGACCTGTAACTAAAAGGACAGAAAATAACAGGCCAGTGCCCCAGAGTCTAGCTTGTGTCAATGCTCTCCTTTCTGGGTGAAGACTTAGAACTCGCCTGCCCCAAAAAGTTCCAAAAGGACAAAGCTAGAGTCAAAAAAAGAAAAAAAAAAAAAAATAAAAAAAAAAAAAAAAAAAAAAAAAAAAAAAAAAAAAAAAAAAAAAAAAAAAAAAAAAAAAAAAAAAAAAAAATATCCATCTTTCTGGGCTAAGTCTTTGCACCAGCCAGTTCCCAAAAAGTACCAGCTAAAAAACCCCAGAGTCTAGCCAGAAACAAAATAATCCCTTCTTGGCTAATTTTGGTCACATCTCTGGGCCAAAAAGGGCAAAAAGGACAGGCCAGAAGCCCTCAGATTCTAGCCTGAATCAAATTCCTGCTGTCCTGGTTGAGTCTTTGCACCTAGCCAGTCCCTAAAAGTCCCAAAAAGACCAGGCCAGTGCCCACAGAGACTATCTTGAGTCAAAACCATCCTTCCTGGGAAAAAGATTTCGCACAAACATGAACCCAAAATGACAGAACGGACCAGGCCAGAGTCCCCAGACTCCAGCCTGAAACAAAGCCCTCCTTTCTGGGGTAAGTCTTGGAACCATCCTGGCCCAAAAAGTCCCAAAAGGGACCAGGAAAAAACGCTCCAGAGTCTAGGATGAATACAAGCCTCCTTTCCTGGTCTAGTCATGAAGCCAACCTGGTCCCAAAAGGGCCAAAAGGTCCTGGCCAGAGTCCCCAGAGCCTAGCGCCTGAATATTAGCCTTCCTTCAAAGAGGGTCTTTGCACCAACCTGGCCCAAAAATGCAAAAAGGACCAGACCAAAGCCCCAAAAGACAAGTTTGAATCAAAGCCCTCCTTTCCTGGCCAATTCTTGAAACGAAACCGATAAAGGGCAAACCTGACCAGTCCAGAAGCCCTTGAGTCCTGGCTGAAAGAAGAACCTTTTTCTGCTGTAAATCAATGCACCAGCCGTGTCAACACAAAAGGGCTAAAAAGACAGGTAATTTCCCAGAGTTTATCTTAAATCAAAGTTTTTGCCATTCTGGGCTGAGATTTAGAATCCAACCTGGCCCGAAAGGGCCAAAAGGACCAGGCCCTTTTTGGGCCCCCAAGAGCCAAGCTTGAATAAAAGTCCTCCCCTCAGTCTTTGCACAAGCCAGTGCCCCAAAAAGTCCGTAAAGGACAAGCAAATATTCACCTAGCCGGCCTGCAAAACAAAGTCCTCCTTTCTGGGTTAAGTCTTTGGCACCAACCTGGCCCCGAAAAGGGCCAAATGAACCAGGTCCAGAGCCCCTAGAGCAGGGGTGTCCAAACTTTTTGCACAGGGGCCGGATTTGATGTTGTACAAATGTGGGGGGGCCGACCTCGGCTGACGTTCATGACATAAAGCAACAATATATTTAAACACAGTTTAGCAAGCGCATTTCTGTGTTTCACATTTTCTTTTTATTTTCATTTTAACAATCAAGCATGTATTTTTGGTTCATATTGAACATGAATTATATTATCATGGGAGTTCAATGTTCACAGAATTTTTTGACCATAACAGAAACGATTATCCAGCAAGTGCAGGACTAATTTGATATATGACATATCATCAAATATAAATGTTGATTGAACGGTTTATTCTGGAGTGAAAACTGACCAATTACTTGTCTGAATTTGTGACTGAACAAAACAAAATTAAGTCAGGGAGTTATTTAAATGAACAAATGACTTGCCTGCATTAATGTGCACGGGTGATACTGAGATCATGGACCTGGCAGCACAACGGCCAGGTCTGGCTCAAAGGCAGAGGTATTGATGCGCAAGATGTCTCGCAGGTGAGAGTCTGTGAGCCGTGTCCTCACACGACTCTTATTTAAGTTCATAACCAAGAATGTCTTCTCACACAAATACGTCGACCCAAACAAGCTCAGCATTTTCTTAGCAAACTCTCGAATCTCTTGAAACCTGCCTTTTATCCAGCTGTCGGTAAAAGTTGGCGAGAGAAAGTTGCTGGTGCCGACCGACTGCGGCTCTCGGGCGTCACACTGCAGCTCAATGAGCTCCAGCTGTAAATGGTCTGGAACATTATCTGTGTCCACGGAGAAAGGTGAGGAAAAAAGAGCGATATCCTTCTCAATAGCTGCAAAATCCCGAAAGCGTCGTGTGAACTCTTCAGCCAAAGATTTAATATCTGATGCGTACCTCTTCGTTTGCGCACTGACATTGCTCTCTGGGAATCTGGCCATGATTTCTTGCAGCGCTGAAAAATGTACAGTATTGGGCTGGGTCTGCAACAGGTGTCTTTCAAACAGTTTAAGCTTGGTTCCAAAGACTTTGTTGCATATTAGTGTTGCTAATCCACTTCGTTTGCCAGCCATGGATGGTGCGCCATCCGTAATAATCCCAGAAATTATATTCCACGGGAGTTTCATGTCATCCACGTAGCGCAAACAGAAGAGAATAAGTCTGTTCCTCTCGTTTGGGCTTTCAGGCTCTGGAGGTCAAGTAGTTCTTCAGTGACGTTCATTTCATTGTCCACTCCTCTCAAAAAAATAAGCAACTGAGCAGTGTCCGAGGCATCTGTGCTTTCGTCGCAAGCCAGCGAAAAAAATTCAAACTCCTTTCCTCTGACGACACTCTTCAAATTGCGTGCCGCGGTGGCGCCTGCCGCGGTGGCGCCTGCCGCGGTGGCGCGTGCCGCGGTGGACGCCTGCCACAGTGGCGCGTGCCAATGGCGCCTGCCGCGGTGGCGCGTGCCACGGTTGGTTACGTGCCAGGCAGACTTTGGCAAACTCTTGCTGCTTCTCAGGACATATTTTCTTCACCATAGGCATCACGCAGCCTTTGATAAATTCACCCTCAGTGAAAGGTTTGCAATGCTTCGCGATCAGTGTTGCTACCTCGTAACTAGCCTTTGTGGCATTCTCATTTGACTCTCGGGCAATCCTGCTCTGTGAGGTTTCACATGATCTGTGTCATGATCTGTTTCATGATCTGTCACATGATCTGTCACATGATCTGTCCCATGATCTGTCACAATGATCTGTCACATGATCAAATGTCAGCGTGTTTCGTTTGGTAATGTCGCTTGAACGTTTTCAAAACTCTTTAAAAACAGCCACTGTCTCTTTGCAAATGAGACAGACACAGTTGTTACGTATTTCTGTGAAGAAATAGTCCAATTTCCACCCATCTTTGAAGCGTCGACCCTCGCAGTCAACTTAACTTTTTTTATTTATTGTCGCCATTTTAGAAAATTGGGGGTAAAAGGTTACACCGGGTGATGTCGCATAGAGTGCTCCTGCCTCTAGTGGGTAAATTAGGAACAGCAATTAGGAACAGCACTTATTAAGCATATGTGCGGGGTGTAGAGTGCTCCTGCCCTCTAGTGGGTAAATTAAGAACAGCACTTACTAAGATATGTGAGGGCCAGAAGTTATTCATTTTATTACAGAGGCTGCGGGCCAGATTAAGTTTGACCACGGGCCGCATTTGGCCCCCGGGCCGGACTTTGGACATCTCTGCCCTAGAGTATAGCCTGAATAAAAAATCTTCTTTCTGGGTAAAGATTGTTAACAAGCCTGGCCTCAAAAGGGCCAAAAGGACCGCACAAATAAAATACCCCAGGGACTAGCCTGAAACAAAGCACTCGTACTTTTTTCAGAGCTAACAATTAACATTTCATGAGCTGTAAGATGTGATCCTGTAGTTAAATCATTGAAGATAAAACAGCTAAAACTCAAAAATGAAACATGACAGACTCAAACTAAGACATATTGTGTAGAATGACAACTCCTACTCACTCAGAAAATATGGTTTAGATGTCACGTGTACTTCTTTCAGAACTCTTCAAGGGCCTGAAAATGCATATAAGGCCATAAAAACAAAAAAACAACTATAACTCAAAAATGCAATATGATAACACTAAACTTTGAAAAATATATTGAGTACGTTGACAACATCTACTTGCTCAGCAAATTTGGTTCATATATCTCTGTTAGTTTTTTCAGAACTCACAATCAACGTTCCATGAGCTGTAAGAGCTGATCCTGCAGAAATACCATTGAAAACAACTATAACTCAAAAACAGAACATGATAGACTCAAACTTTAAAAGATATATTGTGTAGAATGAAAAGTTCTACACATACAGCAAATTTGATTCATATATCTCCTGTAGTTTTTTTAGAACTCACAATCAACGTTTCATGAGCTGTTAGAGCTGATCCTAAAGTAAAACTATTAAAAACGTTGATTGTGAGTTCTAAAAAAACTACAAGAGATATATGACCCAAATTTGCTGAGCAAGTAGATGTTGTAAATGTACACAATATATTGTTTAAAGTTTAGGTGTAAAATATTGAGTTTTTAAGTTGTAGTTGTTTTTCTGTTTTTATTGCCTTATATGCATTTATTTTCAGGCCCTTAAACAGTTCTGAAAGAAGTACACGTGATATCTAAACCATATTTGCTGAGTGAGTAGGACTTTTCATTCTGCACAATATATCTTTTAAAGTTTGAGTCTATCGTGTTCTGTTTTGGAGTTTTAGGTTTTTTCAATGGTATTTCTGCAGGATCAGACCTTACAGCTCATGAAACGTTAATTGTGAGTCCTGAAAAAACTACAAGAAATATATGAACCAAATTTGCTGAGCAGGTAGATGTTGTCAATATATAGTTTAAAGTTTAGGTCTATCATATCACGTTTTTGAGTCATACTTGCTTTTTATTTTTATTGCCTAATATTGCATTTTCAGCCCTTGAACAGTTATTTGTGAGTTCTTAAAAAAAGTTTTCGAGATATCTAAATCATACTTGAGTAAGTAAGACGTGTCATTCTTCACAATATGTCTTTAAAGTTTGAGTCTGTCATGTTGTATTTTTGAGTTTTAGCTGTTTTCAATGATTTAACTGCAGGATCAGCTCTTACAGCTCATGAAACTTTAATTGTTAGCTTTGAAAAAAGTACATGAGCGTTTTGTTTCAGGCTAGTCGCTGGGGTATTTTATTTGTGTGGTCCTTTTGGCCCTTTTGAGGCCAGGCTTGTTAACAATCTTAACCCAGAAAGAAGAATTTTTATTCAGGCTATACTCTGGGGGCTCTGGCCTGGTCAGGTTTGCCCTTTCGGTTTCGTTTCAGGAAAGAAGGAATTTGATTCAGTCTTATTATTTTGGGGCTTTAGCCTGGTCCTTTTTTCCATTTTGCAGCCAAGTTGGTACAAAGACTTACCTCTGGAAGGAGGGCTAATATACAGGCTAGACTCTGATGTCTCTGGCCTGGTCATTTGGCCTTTTTGGGGCCAGGTTTGTTCAAAGAAATAACCCAGAAAGGAGGACTTTGTTTCAGGCTGGACTCTAGGTGGCTTTTTGCTGATCCATTGTTCGGCAACAAAGGAGAATTTTATTCAGGATAGTCTCAGGGCCTCTGGCCTGGTCCTTTTTGCCCTTTTGGGGACAGGCTGGTGCCAAGACTTACTCCTGGATGGAGGGCTTTGATTCAGGATATACTCTGGGGGCTCTGGCCTGGTCCTTTACGGACTTTTGGGCACTGGCTTGTGCAAAAACTGAGCCCAGAAAGGAGGGCTTTTATTAAAGCTTGGCTCTAAGGGGGTCCGAAAGGGCCTGGTCCTTTTGGACATTTTGGGACCAGGTTGGCGCAAAGAATTTCCCCTGGAAGGAGGGCTTATATTCAAGCTAGGCTCTCGGGACTCTGGCCTGGTCCGTTTTGTCATTTTGGGTTCATGTTTGTGCGACGTCTTTTCCCAGATAGGAGGGTTTGGACTCAAGCTAGACTCTGAGGTCCCTGGCCTGGTCCTTTTGCCGTTTTGGAGTCAACTTAACCGAGGAAGGAGGGCTTTGATTCAGGCTGGACTCTAAGGGCTCTGGCCTGTTCCGTTTAGCCTTTTTGGGGCCAGGTTGGTTCAAAGACATAGCCCAGAAAGGAGGGCATTGTTTTATGCTGGACTCCGGGGGCTCTGGCCTGGTCCATTTGTCCCTTTTGGGGACCGGTTTATGGTCTAGTCTTAGCCCAGATAGAAGGGTTTTGATTCAATCCAGACTGGGGGCTCTGGCATGGTCAATTTGGCCCTTTTCGGGCCAGGTTGGTGCCGAGTCTTTTCCCAGGAAGGAGGGTTTGGACTCAAGATAGTCTCTGTGGGCTCTGGCCTGGTCTTTTTGTGACTTTCAGTGACTGACTGGGTGCAAAAACTTAACCGGAAGAGCAGGGCTTTGTTTCAGGCTAGAATCTGAGGGCTTCTGGCATGTCCTTTTTGCCCTTTTGGGCTCAGAGATGTGACCAAAATTAGCCAAGAAAAGATTATTTTGATTCTGGCGCGACTCTGGGGGGTTTTAGCTGGTCCTTTTTGGGGACTGGCTGGTGCAAAGACTTAGCGCAGAAAGGTGGATAGACTCTGGCTTTGTCCTTTTGGAACTTTTTGGGGCAGGCTAGGGCTAAGTCTTCACCCGGAAAGGAGAGCTTTGACACAAGCTAGACTCTGGGGGCACTGGCCTGGTCCATTGTGCCCTTTTAGACATGGTTGGATCTAAAACTTAGCCCAGACAGGAGGGCTTTGAATCAGGTTAGACTCTGAAGGCAGTGGCCTTTTCTTTTCGGTCTTTTTCTTGACAGGTCAGGGCCAAGATTTACCACAGAAAGGAGAGCTTTGTTTCAGGATAGACTATTGGGGCTCTGACTTGGTTCATTTGGCCCTTTTCGGGCCAAGTTGGTGCCGAGTCTTTTCACAGGAAGGAGGGTTTTGACTCAAAAACTCAGGTTTGTGCGTCCTGTGGGCTCTGGGCTGGTCTTTTGGGGACTTTTAGGGACTGGCTGGGTGCAAAGACTTAACCGGGAAAGCAGGGCTTTGATTCAGTCTAGAATCTGATGGCTTCTGGCCTGTCCTTTTTGCTCTTTTGGGCCCAGCGATGTGACCAAAATTAGCCAAGAAAGGATTGTTTTGATTCTGGCTAGACTCTGGGTTTTTTAGCTGGTCCTTTTTGGGGACTGGCTGGTGTAAAGACTTAGCCCAGAAAGGTGGATAGACTCTGGTCTTGTCCTTTTGGAACTTTTTGGGGCAGGCTAGTGCTATGTCTTCACCCAGCAAGGAGAGCTTTGACACAAGCTAGACTCTGGGGGCTCTGGCCTGGTCCGTTTGGCCTTTTTCGGATCATGTTGGGTCCAAGACTTAGCCAGAAAAGGAGGGCTTTGATTCAGGCTAAACTTTGGAGCCATTTCCCTGGTCCTTTTTAGAATTTTGGAACCAGGCTGGTGCCAAGACTTAGCCAAGAAACGAGGATTTTGATTCAGGCTAGACTGTGGGCTTTTGGTCGGTCCTTTTTTCTTTTTGC
Organism: Chaenogobius annularis; assembly: GCA_015082035.1. NCBI lineage: Eukaryota > Metazoa > Chordata > Actinopteri > Gobiiformes > Gobiidae > Chaenogobius > Chaenogobius annularis. Next base: position 10,901 of record BJKM01000972.1, on the reverse strand, counting down.
CCTTTTGGGGCCAGGATTGTGACCAAAGTTAGCCCAGAAAGGATTATTTTAATACAGGTTTGACTCTGGGTGCTCTCTCCTGGTCCTTTTGGCCATTTTGTTTCCAGTTTTTGTGCCAAGACTTAGCACAGAAAGGAGGGATTTAATTCAGTCTAGACTCTGTGGGCAATTGGCTGTTCCTTTTGGCCCTCTTGGGTACAGGCTGGTTTCTTGACTTAACCCAGAAAGGAGGGCTTTTATTCAGGGTAGACTCTATGGGACTCTCGCCTGGTTCTTTTGTCCCTTTTGGGGACCGGCTTGTGCCCAGTCTTATCCCAGAAAGAAGGGTTTTGATTCAAGTTAGACTCTGGGTGCTCTGGCCTGGTCCTTTTGGCCCCTTTGGGGCCAGGTTGGTTTCATGACTTGGCCAGGAAAGGAGGGCTTTTATTCAGGCTAGACTCTGGAACGTTTTTCCTGGTCCTTTTGGCCCCTTTGGGCCAGGTTGGTTTCATGACTTGGCCAGGAAAGAGGGCTTTTTATTCAGGCTAGACTCTGGAACGTTTTTCCTGGTCCTTTTGGCCCCTTTGGGGCCAGGTTGGTTTCATGACTTGGCCCGAAAAGGAGGGCTTTTTATTCAGGCTAGACTCTAGAACGTTTTTCCTGGTCCTTTTGGGCCTTTTGGGCCAGGTTGGTTTCATGACTTGGCCAGGAAAGGAGGGCTTTTATTCAGGCTAGACTCTGGAGCGTTTTCCCGGTCCTTTTGGACATTTTGGGACCAGGTTGGCGCAAAGACTTACCCCTGGAAGGAGGGCTTATATTCAAGCTAGGCTCTGGGACTCTGGCCTGGTCCGTTTGGCTATTTGGAGTTAGTTTTGGTTAGAAGATTTAGCCCAGACAGGAGGGCATTGTTTCAGCCAGGACTCTTGGGGCCAGGCTTGTGCCGAGTCTTTTCCCAAAAAAGAGGGTTATGACTCAATCTAGACTCTGAGGCCTTGGTCGTTTGGCTGTATTTGGGCCAGGTTGGTGCCAAGACTAAACCCAGGAAGAAGGGTTTTGATTCAGGCTAGTCCCTTGGGGGCTCTGGCCTTTTCCGTTTGGCCTTTTTGAGGCCACGTTGGTTTCAAGACTTGGCCAGGAAAGGAGGGCTTTGACTCAGGCTTGACTCGAGCAGCGATTTGTTTTCTCCTTTTGGGACTTTTTGGGCCAGGTTGGTTCAAAGACCTAGCCGAAAAAGGAGGGCTTTGATTCAGAATAGACTCTGGAGCCATGTCCCTGGTCCTTTTAGCCATTTTGAGACCAGTTTAGGGCCAAGACTTACCACAAGAAGTAAGGCTGGACTCTTTTAGCTATTCCCTGTTTTTTTTTTTTTTTTTTAAATCTTTTGTGGCAAGGCTTGTAATCATTATTAATCAACCAATGAGAATTTTGATTCAGGATGGTCTCGGGGCTCTGGCCTGGTCCGTTTGGCCCTTTTGGGGCCAGGCTAGTGCCAAGACTTAGCCATGAAAAGAGGGCTTTGATTCAGGTTAAACACTGTGGGCTTTTGGACGGTCCTTTTTGCACTTTTGGGGCCAGGCATGTGACCAAAAATAGCCCAGAAAGGATTATTTAGTCAGGCTAAATTCTGGGGGCTTTTGGCATGTCCTTTTTGGTCTTTTTGGCTGGTGCAAAGACTTAGCCCAGAAAGGTGGATAGACTCTGGCCTTGTCCTTTTGGAACTTTTTGGGGCAGGCTATTGCCAAACCCAAGTTGTCAATGGGGGCTAAGTCTTTGCACCAGCTAATCCCCAAAAAGGACCAGCAAAAAGCCCCCAGAGTCTAGCCTGAATCAAAGGCTTCCTTCCTGTGGTATGTCTTGGCAGTAACTAGATCCCAAAATGGCTAAAAGGATCAGGCCCAAAACCCCAGAGTCTGGCCAGATTCAAAATAATCCTTTCTTGGCTAATTTTGGCCCCAAAAGGGCAGAAAATGACAGTCCAGAAGCCCTCAGATTCTGGCCTGAATCAAAGCCCTGCTTTCTGGGTCAAGTCTTTGCACCAGCCAGTCCCTAAAAGTCCCAAAAAGACGAGGCCAGAGCCCAAAGAGACCCTCCTTTCTGGGAAAAGACTCGGCACCCAAAGGGCCAAATTGACCATGCCAGAGCCCCCAGAGTCTGGCTTGAATCAAAACCCCTCTATCTGGGCTAAGACTTCGCATAAGCCGGTCCCCAAATGGACCAGGCCAGAGTCCCAAGAGTCAAGCCTAGAACAATGCCCTCAGACCTCAGAGTCCAAACCCTCCTTTCTGGGAAAAGACTTAGCACCAGCCTGCCCCCAAAATGGCCAAAAGGACAAGGCCAGTGCTCCCAGAGTCCCAATTGAAACAAATACCTCTTTTCTGGGATGTCTTGGCACCAACCTGGCCCCAAACTTTCCAAAAAGACCAGGAAAAAGCCCCAAAAGACAAGCCTGAATCAAAGCCCTCCTTTCCTGTCCAATTCTTGAAACCAACCTGGCCCCGAAAGGGCCAACCCAACCAGGCCAGAGCCCCCAGTGACCTGTCTGAAAAAAAGACATCATTTCTGGGCTAATTCCCTGGCCCCTGGCCTTGTCAGGCTTGTAAGACTTAGCCCGTTTGTTGGCTAAGTCTTTGCACCAGCCAGTCCTCAAAAGTCCCAAAAACCCTGAGAGTCTACCCTGACTAAAAGCCCTCGTTTCTTGGCTAAGTCTTGGACCCAACCTGCTCCGAAAAGGGCCAAACAGACCAGGCCAGAGCCCCGAGAGCCGAGCCTGAAACAATGCCATCCTTACTGGGCTAAGTCTTCTAACCAACCTGGCTCCAAAAAGGCAACACGGAACAGGCGAGAGCCCCTGGAGTCTAGCCTGAATCAAAGCCCTCCTTCCTGGGTTAAGTCTTGGCACCAACCTGGACCCAAAACGGCCAAATGACCCAGGCCAGGGACCTCAGAGTATGGGCTTGAGTCCAAACTCTCCTTTCTGGAAAATCACTCGGCACAAGCCTGGCCCCAAAATGACCAAACAGACGAGGCTAGGTCCCAGGAGCGTCGCCTAAATATAAGCCCTCCTTCCAGGGGTAATTCTTGGAAACCAACCTGGCCCTAATAATGGCCAAAAGGACCAGGCCAGAGCCCCCAGAGTCAACCTGAAACAAAGCACTCCTTTCTGTGCTCAGTATTTGTACCAGCTAGTCCCAAAAAGGCCAAAAGACCAGGCCAGGGACCTATGAGTCTAGCTTGAGTCCAAACCCTCCTTTCTGGGAAAAGACTTCGCACAAACCTGAACCCAAAATGACAAAACGGACCAGGCTAGAGCCCTCAGAGTCTAGCTTGTGTCAAAGCTCTCCTTTCTGGGTGAAGACTTAGCACTCGCCTGCCCCAAAAAGTTCCAAAAGGACAAGGCTAGAGTCTATCCACCTTTCAGGGCTAAGTCTTTGAACCAACCTGGCCCCAAAAAGGCTAAACAGAATAGGCCAGAGCCCTTAGAGTCTAGCCTGAATCAAAGCCCTCCTTCCTGGGTTAAGCCTTGGCACCAAGTTGACCCCAAAATGGCCAAATGACCAGGCCAGGGACCTCAGAGTCTAGCTTGACTCCAAACCCTCCTTTCTGAGAAAAGACTTTGCCCTAACCTGAACCCAAAATGACAAAACGGACCAGGCCAGAGTCCCCAGAGCCTAGCTTGAAAATAAGCCCTCCTTCCAGGGGTAAGTCTTTGCGCCGACCTGGTCCCAAAATGTCCAAAAGGACCAGGCCAAAGCCCCAAAAGACAAGCCTGAATTCCTTACCAATTCTTGAAATTAAACCAAACGTGCAAATCTGACCAGTCCAGAGCCCCCAGGGTCCAGCCTGATAAAAAAATAACTTTTTCTGCAGTCTATCTATGCACCAGCGTGTCAACAAAAGGGCTAGAAAGACAGGCAATTTCCCCAGAGTCCAACCAGAAACAAAGCTCTCCTTTCTGTGCCAAGTATTTGTACCAGCTAGTCCCAAAAAGGCCAAAAGACCAGGCCAGGGACCTATGAGTCTAGCTTGAGTCCAAACCCTCCTTTCTGGGAAAAGACTTCGCAAAAACATGAACCCAAATGAACAGAACGGACCAGGCCAGAGCCCTCAGAGTCCAAGCCTGAAACAAAGCTCTCCTTTCCAGGCAAAGTCTTTGAAAAACCTGGGTCAAAATTGTCCTTTGTTGCCTAACAACGGTCTCACCAAGCCAGTCCAGAAAAGTCCGAAAAGGACCTGCCAAAAGCCCCAGCGTCTATCCTGAATAAAAGCCCTCCTTCCAGGGCTAAGTCTTTGCAAAAATCTGGCTGGCCCAAAAACAGCCAAATGACCCAGGCCAGAGCCCCCAGAGTCTAACCTCAATTAAAATAATCCTTTCTGGGCTATCTTTTGTCACAAGCCTGGCCCCAAAAGGGCAAAAAGAAAAATGGACCGGCCAAAAGCCCACAGATTCTAGCCTGAATCAAAACCCTTCTTCCTGGGTTAAGTCTTGACAAATACCTGGCCTGAAAAAAGGGGCAAATTGAACATGCCAGAGCCCCCAGTGTCCAGCCTGAAAAAAATAACTTTTTCTGCGGTATATCTATGCACCAGCGTGTCAACAAAAGGGCTAAAAAGACAGGCCATTTCCCCCAGAGTCTATCTTAAATCAAAGTCTGCCATTCTGGGCTGAGATTTAGATCCAACCTGGCCCGAAAGGGTAAAAATGACCAGGCCAGAGCCCCCAGAGTCCAGCCTAAAACAAAGCCCTCCTTTCTGGGGTAAGTCTTGGAACCATCCTGGCCCAAAAAGTCCCAAAAGGACCAGGAAAAACGCTCCAGACTCTAGCCGGAATAAAAGCCCTCCTTTCCTGAACAAGTCTTTAAACCAACCTGGTCCCGAAAGGGCCCAAAAGCACCAGGCCAGAGTCCCCAGAGCCTAGCCTGAATATTAGCCCTCCTTCCAGAGGTAAGTCTTTGCACCAACCTGGCCCCAAAATGCAAAAAGGACCAGACCAAAGCCCCAAAAGACAAGCTTGAATCAAAGCCCTCCTTTCCTGGCCAATTCTTGAAACGAAACCGAAAGGGCAAACCTGACCAGTCCAGAACCCCCTGAGTCCAGGCTGAAAAAATAAACTTTTTCTGCTGTAAATCTATGCACCAGCGTGTCAACAAAAGGGCTAAAAAGAACAGGCTGACCTGTCACTAAAAGGACCGAAAAGAACAGGCCAGTGCCCCTAGAGTCTAGCTTGTGTCAAAGCTCTCCTTTCTGGGTGAAGACTTAGCACTAGCCTGCCCCAAAAAATTCCAGCTAAAAACCCCCAGAGTCTAGCCAGAAACAAAATAATCCTTTCTTGGCTAATTTTGGTCACATCTCTGGGCCAAAAAGGGCAAAAAGGACAGGCCAGAAGCCCTCAGATTCTAGCCTGAATCAAAGCCCTGCTGTCCCGGTTAAGTCTTTGCACCTAGCCGGTCCCTAAAAGTCCCAAAAAGACCAGGCCAGAGCCCAAAGAGACTATCTTGAGTCAAAACCCTCCTTCCTGGGAAAAGATTTCACGCAAACATGAACCCAAAATGACAGAACGGACCAGGCCAGAGTCCCCAGACTCCAGCCTGAAACAAAGCCCTCCTTTCTGGGGTAAGTCTTGGAACCATCCTGGCCCAAAAAGTCCCAAAAGGACCAGAAAAAACGCTCCAGAGTCTAGGATGAATACAAGCCCTCCTTTCCTGGTCTAGTCATGAAACCAACCTGGTCCCAAAAGGGCCAAAAGGACCAGGCCAGAGTCCCCAGAGCCTAGCCTGAATAATAGTCTCCCTTCCACAGGGTCTTTGCACCAACCTGGCCCCCCCCCAAAAAATGGACCAGACCAAAGCCCCAAAAGACAATCTTAAATCAAAGCCCTCCTTTCCTGGCCAATTCTTGAAATGAAACAGAAAGGGCAAACCTGACCAGTCCAGAACCCCCTGAGTCCAGGCTGAAAAATAACCTTTTTCTGCTGTAAATCTATGCACCAGCGTGTCAACAAAAGGGCTAAAAAGAACCGGCTGACCTGTCACTAAAAGGACCAAAAAGAACATGCCAGTGCTCCCAGAGTCTAGCTTGTGTCAAAGCTCTCCCTTCTGGGTGAAGACTTAGCACTAGCCTGCCCCAAAAAGTTCCAAAAGGACAATGCCAGTGTCTATCCACCTTTCTGCGCTAAGTCTTTGCACCAGCCAGTCGCCAAAAAGGACCAGAGAAATGCCTCCAGAGTCTCGCCTTAATAAAAGCCCTACTTCGTGTGGTATGTCTTGAAACTAACCTGGTCCCAAAATGGCTAAAAGGATCAGGCCAGAGCCCCCAGAGTCCAACCTGAAACAAAGCATTCCTTTCTGGGCTAAGTATTTGTACCAGCCAGTCCCAAAAAGTCAGAGAAGGACATGCCAAAAGCCCTCAGAGTCTAGCCTGAATCAAAGCCTTCCTTCCAGGGGTACGTCTTGGCACCAAACTGGTAACAAAATGGCCAAAAGGACCAGGAGAGAGCCCCCAGAGTCTAACTTGTATGAACATAATCCTTTCTGGGCTAACTTTGGTAACAAGCCTGGCCCCAAAAGGGCAAAAAATAAAAAGGACCGGCCAAAATCCCACAGAATCTAGCCTGAATCAAAATCCTTGTTTCTTGGCTAAGCCTTGGCACCTGCCTGGTTCCAAAAATCTCAAAATGACCAGGGAAATGGCTCCTTTTGGCCTGAATCAAAAGGGAAAAAGACTTTGCACAAACCTGAACCCAAAATGACAAAACGGACCAGGCTAGAGCTGGTCCTGTGTGTTCTGAAAAAAACTACAGGAGATAAATGAACCAAATTTGTTGAGCAAGTAGATTTTGTCAATGTAAACAATATATAATTTAAAGTTTAGTTGTATCATATTGCGTTTTTAACTTATGGTTGTGTTCTTGTTTTCATTGCCTTAAAAGCATTTTGAGCCCTCTGAACAGTTATTTGTTTGTTCTGAAAAGAGTACACAAGATATCTGAATCATATATGCTGAGTCATTAGTCCTAAGACACACATTCTACACAAAATGTCTTTTAAAGTTTGAGTTTATCATGTTGCGTTTTTGAGTGATAGCTGTTTTAAATGGTTTTACAGATGGATCAGCTCTTACAACTCATGAGACATTGATTTTGAGTTCTGTAAAAACTACAGCAGACAAATGAACCAAATTTGCTGAGCAAGTAGATGTTGTCAATCTAAAGAATAGATCGTTCAAAGTTATTTCCATCATATTGCGTTTTTAAGTTATGGTTGTTTTTCTTATTTTTATTGCCTTATATGCATTTTGAGCCCTCTGAACAGTTATTTGTGAGTTCTGAAAAGAGTGCACGAGATATATGAACCATATTTGCTGAGTCAGTAGGACTGGTTATTCTACACAATATGTTTTTAAAGTTTGAGTCTATAATGTTGCGTTTTGAGTGATAGCTGTTTTAAATGGTTTTAAAGCAGGTTCATCTCTTACATCTCATGAAACGTCGATTTTGAGTTCTGTAAAAACTACAACAGATAAATTAACCAAATTTGCTGAGCAAGTAGATTTGTCAATGTAAACAATATATAATTTAAAGTTTAGTTGTATCATATTGCGTTTTTAACTTATGGTTATGTTCTTGTTTTCATTGCCTTAAAAGCATTTTGAGCCTCGAACCAGTTATTGTGAGTTCTGAAAAGAGTAACAAGATATCTGAATCATATTTGCTGAGTCATTAGTCCCTATGACACACATTCCTACATAAATGTCTTTTAAAGGTTTGAGTCTATATTTTGCGTTTTTTGAGTGCAGCTGTTTAAATGGTTTTTACAGATAGATCAGCTCTTACAACTCATGAAACGTTGATTGTGAGTTCTGTAAAAAACTACAGGAGATAATGAAACAAATTTGCTGAGCAATTAGATGTGTCATTAAAGAATATATCGTCAAAGTTTATTTCTATCATATTGCGTTTTTAACTTATGGTTGTTTTCTTGTTTTTATTGCCTTATATGCATTTTGAGCCCTCTGAACAGTTATTTGTGAGTTCTGAAAAGAGTACACGAGATATATGAACATATTTGCTGGGTCTGTAAGACTGTTCAATCTACACAATTTGTCTTTTAAAGTTTGGTTCTATAATTGTGCGTTTTTTGAGTGATAGCTGTTTTAAATGGTTTTACAGCAGGTTCATCTCTTACATCTCAGGAAACGTTGATTTTAAGTTCTGTAAAACCTACAGCAGATAAATGAACCAAATTTGCTCAACAAGTAGATGTTGTTAATGTAAACAATATATCATTAAAGTTTAGTTCTATCATATTGCGTTTTTAACTTATGGTTGTTTTTTCCAGTTTTTGTTGCCTTATATGCATTTTGAGCCCTCTGAACAGTTATTTTGTGAGTTCTGAAAAGAGTACACGAGATATATGAACCATATTTGCTGAGTCAGTAGACTGGTAAATTCTACACAATATGTCTTTTAAAGTTTGAGTTTATCATGGTTGCGTTTGTGAGTAACAGCTGTTTATAATGGTTTTACAGCAGGATCAGCTCTTACAGCTCATGAAACGTTGATTTGAGTTCTGTAATAATCTACAGCAGATAAATGAACCGAATTTGCTGAGCAAGTAGATGTTGTCAATGTGACAATATATCATTAAAGTTTATTTCTATCTTATTGCATTTTTAACTTTTGGTTGTTTTCTTGTTTTTATTGCCTTATATGCATTTTGAGCCTCTGAACAGTTATTTGTTTGTTCTGAAAAGAGTACACGAGATATCTGAATCATATTTGCTGAGCCAGTAGTCCTAAGACACACATTCTACACAAAATGTCTTTTAAAGTTTGAGTTTATCATGTTGCGTTTTTGAGTGATAGCTGTTTTAAATGGTTTACAGATGGATCAGCTCTTACAACTCATGAGACGTTGATTTTGAGTTCTGTAAAAAAAACAGCAGACAAATAATGAACCAAATTTGCTGAGCAAGTAGATGTTGTCAATCTAAAGAATAGATGTTCAAAGTTTATTTCCATCGTATTGCGTTTTTAAGTTATGGTTGTTTTCTTATTTTTATTGCCTTATATGCATTTTGAGCCCTCTGAACAGTTATTTGTGAGTTCTGAAAAGAGTGCACGAGAGATATATGAACCATATTTGCTGAGTCAGTAGGACTGGTTATTCTACACAATATGTCTTTTAAGTTGAGTCTATAATGTTGCGTTTTGAGTGATAGCTGTTTTAAATGGTTTTAAAGCAGGTTTCTCTTACATCTCATGAAAAGTCGATTTTGAGTTCTGAAAAACTACAACAGATAAATTAACAAATTTGCTGAGCAAGTAGATTTGTCAATGTAACAATATATAATTTAAAGTTTTTGTATCATATGCGTTTTAACTTATGGTTGTGTTCTTGTTTCATTGCTAAAAGCATTTTAGCTCGAAAGTTATTGTGAGTTCTGAAAGAGTACACAAGATATTGAATCTATTTGCTGATCATTAGTTATGACACAATTTCATAAAATGTTTTAAAGTTTGAGTCTAATTGTGCGTTTGAGGAAGCTGTTTTAATGGTTTTAAGTTAGATATTTAACTCATGAACTTGATTGTGAGTTCTGTAAAAATCAGGAGATAATGAACCAATTTGCTGAGCTAGATGTTGTCATCTAAAGAATTTGTTCATAGTTTATTTTATCATTTGTTTTACTATGGTTGTTTTCTTGTTTTTATTGCTTATATGTTTTGAGCCCTCTGAACAGTTATTGTGAGTTCCTGAAAGAGTAAGAGATATATAACAATATTTGCTGGGTTGTAAGACTGTTCAATTACACATTGTCTTTTAAAGTTGGTCTATAAGTGCGTTTTGAGTGATAGCTGTTTTAAATGGTTTTACGCAGGTTATTCTTACATCTCAGGAAACGTTGATTTTAAGTTCTGTAAAAATCCAGCAGTAAATGACCAAATTTGCTCAACAAGTAGATGTTGTTGATGTAAACAATATTCATTAAAGTTTAGTTCTATCATATTGCGTTTTTAACTTATGGTTGTTTCCAGTTTTGTTGCTTATATGCTTTGAGCCTCGACAGTTTTTTGTGAGTTCTGAAAAGAGTAACGAATATATGAACATTTTGCTGAGTCAGTGTATGGTAATTCTACACATATGTTTTAAGTTTGATTATATGGCGTTTGTGAGTAAAGTTGTTATAATGGTTTTACAGCAGATAGCCTTACAGCTCATGAACGTTGATTTGAGTTTCTGTAATCTACGCAGATAATGAACCGAATTTGCTGAGCAAGTAGATGTTGTCAATGTAATATATTAAAGTTAGATTTATCATATTGCATTTTTAAGTTTTAGTTGTTTTTTTTTTATTGCCTTAATGCATTTTCAGCCCTCAACAGTTATTTGTTTTTCTGAAAAAGTACAGAGATATCTAACATATTTGCTGAGAGTAGTCTGACACATTCTACACAAAATGTTTTAAAGTTTGATTTATCATGTTGCGTTTTTGAGTGATAGCTGTTTTAAATGGTTTTACAGATGGATCAGCTCTTACATCATGAGACATTGATTTTGAGTTCTGTAAAAAACTACAGCAGACAAATGAACCAAATTTGCTGAGCAAGTAGATGTTGTCAATCTAAAGAATAGATCGTTCAAAGTTTATTTCCATCGTATTGCGTTTTTAAGTTATGGTTGTTTTCTTATTTTTATTGCCTTAATATGCATTTTGAGCCCTCTGAACAGTTATTTGTGAGTTCTGAAAAAGTGCACGAGATATATGAACCATATTTGCTGAGTCAGTAGGACTGGTTATTCTACACAATATGTCTTTTAAAGTTTGAGTCTATAATGTTGTTTTTGAGTGATAGCTGTTTTTAAATGGTTTTAAAGCAGGTTCATCTCTTACATTCATGAACGTCGATTTTGAGTTCTGTAAAA